>JARGYV010113104.1:0-14597 GCA_029532675.1 Ornithodoros moubata | reverse complement strand
TCAGGGTGACGAGACGTCACTCACTGAACGCCCAGTGCGAGCCAGTAAGTAATAGAAAATGAGAATGTAGCCGAAGCTCTTTGGCTGCACGTATACAACAGGTATATAAGTTAAACCATACCAGCCACCATACCAGCACTGGACAGCTGTTTCGCCCTAGTTGGGGCTCATCAGCAGTGCGCAGGTAGGTGACGTACTGCTGCGGCTGTGCACTGCTGATGAGCCCAAAGTAGGGCGAAACAGCTGTCCAGTGCTGGTATGGCGGCGTTCAACTTATATACCTGTCCTATACGTGCAGCCAAAGAGCTTCGGCTACATTCTCTTTTTCTATATACATACACATATTATTATAGTGCACATTCTATAAATAAATATAAAATATCCGATCTCCAGAGAAAATGCTTTTCTTCCTGCACGTAGATAGTGACTATGTGGATGACGTTCAAGCTACTTTTTCGTATTTTACTCAGTCATTGCGCATAGTTTTTTAGAGCATCTATTATACTCTGGAGCAAACCACACGTGCACAACGCTTACGACTACAAAAGCTACATACTTGTGAGCGTCGATTACAACTAGAAACTTGTACAACTGGTTAGGAAGTTATGTGAAAATAGCTGAATAAAAATACGCCCTAACAGTAGTGACACTATCTGCTTGATTGTGGGTACGTGGTGTGGACGATACGTGGAACCTCGTGGACGTCTTCAATCTGCCAACACTCCACAGCAGACTATTTATTGTGCAGTAAATCCTGAGACCGTGACCTCGAGCTATGGCAACGAGTGCAACATTGTGCTTAAGAACATTAAGGCAAGCCTTAGCTATTCTGTGAGTTTTATTAACAGTGTTTGGACATAGTAACTTCTCCATTTTCAAGGTGTTGTGTTGCGCATAGCATAACACGTAAGATAACTGGGGTTACCGTTTCCCCACAGAATATTTTTTTCCTCTTAACACCAAACCAAGCTTCATTTTTTTTCCGCCGCTACACTTAAGCTACGCTTCAGGTCAATAGAGGCGTTAACATAAAATTTAAATATACGTTTTCTTGTATTGCAAACTGTGAGATGGGTCAGTCCGACGGTCCAACCACATCGGTTTCAAAAATAGGCCTGGGGGTTCCTGGGGGTTGCTACATTTTCTTAACTATTTCTTAAAGAAACACGACCGTTTAGGCACATTTAAAATACCTCAATGGAAGAAGTAAATCAGTCAGTGCACTTAAGCTGTTCTCACTCAGGCCTTCAGGAGCGTATTGTGGTAGTCCTTCACATCAATATTTCTCTGGCGCTCTCCTGCCCAGACTACAGATGCGCGGTGTACTGGTCTACGCTTGCATATCTGCTTTAAAAATTCAGGCCCTCTGCAGCGCGAAAGGCAATGACCCGTCCTTCGTAGAATATTTATTTAATCACGCCCTAGCACTGAGTTCTGTAATGCTTACAGGGCAAAGCCAGTAGATTTTCTGTGCATGGTCACTTTAGTGGCCAACCGTTTAGTATTCGTTCGAAGGCCACTACTTGCTGTTTCATAGGCAGTGGCCAACGGAAAGATCATTCGAAGAATCCGGCATACTTACATGTGACCAGTACGCAGTCCCAACAACCCTTGTTGAACAGAGTGCCTGCAGAGCCCCTTTTTGCCCCCTTATATTACACGCAATTGAACGCTACGCCTTTGCAGTGTAATGCGCAATGATTTTTAAGTCAAGTACAACAATGTTCTGTCGCAGCTCCCTCGAAAATACGTATGTGCCTTGTAAATACAACAAAGTGAATCCCACAAGCATTGCGCTGCAACAGTAATTCGAGCACCCGAGTGAAATGTGTACAAGAGTTAGAGGAGTGGAAATCTACACGGGAGGTTCCAAGAGTGCTTCCTTACCTCCATGGACAATGCTTACCCAAACAATGGAGGGCCACACTCTAAAGACCATCAACCCAGCCTTTTTACAACATATATACATGCCACAATTTTAACTCTAAACTACAACCTGCTAAGCCCCTAAATATCATCGGTCATATACTATCATATATATTAGATATGTGCGGCAAAACATATTCGTATGCAACATTAGAATTTAAACCAAAAACAAGGAAAAAGTAAATAAAAGAGTAGTCGATCACGCAGAGATGCCTTGGGGAAATTGGTCGAGCAGGTCCTACACAAGCGCCTAAGTGCCTTTGAAAACAGTGGTATACTGAACAATACGTTTGATCTGAACAGAACTAAACAGATCGGTTTCCAACTACACTACTCCATCTGGACTGCCCATATTACCTTCGACAGCTGGACCCGCCTTGCCCTTGCAAGACGAATGCCGTCGGCCATGGTTACCTTAGACGTTGCCACACCCTACGACAGCGTCGAGCATAGCATTCTCCTCCAGTCGCTCGGATCATATTCTGTGCCCCGATACATTCGCGGCTGGATCTGATCTTTCCTTACGGATCGGACGTTCGTCTGCTCTGATGGCCGATCTCTCTCATCCGCTTTCCCTTTGCACAGAGGCGTCCCACAAGGTTCTGTTCTGTCTCCTCTATTACTTAATATTCTCATGAGCTTTCTCCCCCTAGACCAGTCAGTGCAGACGTTCACGTATGCGGACGACATCGCGTTTCTCGCTATGGCAGACTTTCTTGCAGGGCTCTACTCGTCCCTGCAATTATACCCGGACAAATTTACTACGTGGCTTGACTCTGTTCATCTCAAACTTAATGTTAAAAAAGTGCCGTAATTGAATTCAAAATCGATCAAAATTTCTTGCGACGGTGTGCCAGCCACAGAATTGGGATGCGGCGCGGAGCTGTTATTTACCTTTACATTGCCTACATTCGTTCCACACTCGAATTCGGCTGCGTTCTACTCTCCCCTCTGCGGGACTACCACCTTGCAAAACTTTTCTCCTTCAAACGCCGGGTTCTTCGATTGTGCCTTGGTCTTCCCATTTACTCAGCAAATGATGCCCTGTACTTGAAAGCAAGAGTCGCACCCGTCAAGGAGTGGTCGCGGTACTTCACGGTCTCCGACTTCTTACGTCTCTACCATTCCCCTCTTCATCATCGTCTCTGCACCCTTCTCACACAGACGCAACATCTACTGTCGATACCCTGGTCTGTGCACAACACACCCCAGCGATCCAACTCCTTTCCCACTTGCATGTTTCACTATGCAAGCTGAGACCTCTCATCGTGTCACCTACGTCACCATCCATCTCGACTGTGGACATTGTCGGAGGCGCCGTCAACGTCATGACAACATCAGCACTGACCGCCCTGCTGTCAGCTTTCTTAAGTGAATGGCCTACCTCGTGATCTCAACTGACGCCTCGGTCGTTGATGAGAAGGCGGGGGCTGGTGTCTTCATCCCTTCGCTAGACTCTGGCCCTCCAGTTCGGCTGCCGGAGTACACCCCAGATTTTGTGGCAGAGCTGCTGGCAGTTACCCTCGGCCTCATGCGAGTACGGCCCTCCCACAACCGAGGATTGTCTTGTCAGACTGTCTTTCCTTGGTGACAGCCCTGACAATCCCTTCTCTGCATCCTTTTACGTCCGTCATCCGCGCACTATCCCCTCCTCACGTGCACAGTATCATCCTCTCCTGGGTCCCTGGTCACCGGGACATACCCTATAATGAGTCGGCAGAAGAGCTGGCCAGGATGTCTCTCTTCGGTTTTATCCTACTCGTTCTGCCACCGCTCCCTGTCATCCTGCGTGCCCGATTCCGATGCCTGCAACGCCTAACTTGCATTAAGCAACCACGTGCCGGTTATGAACAATTAGTCCTTCCGTGGCGCCCGCAGTCCTGTTCCTCATGCAGTGAAGTAGTGTGGATCACGAGACCGAGATACCTCGCCATGGCACTGAACTTTTTCTAGCATCGCTGCGCTCGTCGACACTCCCCACTTTGTGCATTGTGCGGTGTGAGTGAAACGGTCTCCAACTTTCTGCTGGAATGTCGTCTATATTCCATCTGACGCTCCAATGTACTACAAGCCTCGTGCCGCCGGCACGAAATCCCCTTCATCCTCCCTTTTATTCTCTCATTTGGAAAGCTACACCTAGGGCACCGTGAAAAAGATATCGATAGCGCTCGATACGATTTCCTAATGGCCACAGCCCGCTTCTAACTTAGCAATACCACGCTAATCCGTGGCCAAACGCCGCCGTGGCTAGTGGCCAGACACGTGGAGGCAGAAGAAGCAGCTAATTGTGCCTATCAGCGCAATTTTGTCTTCGGTAACCACCCATATTAACCTACTCGGATATGTACCTACTTGCCGACTGCGTATCAGCAACTCCCTTAACAAATTAAATAAGTCGCAAGTATCGCTTACGAGAAGCGGAGGCTCCAGGGCGCAATGACTGTGGGAATCAACTGGGAAATAATGAAGTAGATAAAAATGTGGTCCGTTATTTTTACATAGATGTAGTCCTCCCACCATTGTTTCGCACGTTATGGCAAGATTTTTCGCTGTGCCAATAAAATACTAATCAATCACAAGGCCACAGAGAAAGGCTTCGCCATGCCTGCCGAACCCCAGCCTTCAATCAGAGCCAAAAGTCAGTCTTTGGTTTTCATTGTGGACATTTATAGCAGCACATAATTAGGCTATTACGAGACTATGGCTGTTCATCACGTTGTTAGTTTCACGGTATACTGTCCGTGCCTTGTTACTCTGCTCCGCTCAGTTATCTACACTGATATTTATGTGCTAGTGACGGCAACAGGCACAATAAATGTTTCTGCGCACCTCATTGATTTATGTTGGGCTTTTGCCTGCTTTATTTATTCCTGTTGGAGCCATAAACAGTCACTTCTTATTTATTCAGTCCACACCTTGTTTCATTTCTGTGAGACATATCAGATATACCCAAACACTTACAAGCAATGCGAAAAAAATAGAGAGGGAGACATACATAATCTATTATGCTAAACATGCAATGTGTGGCAGTGATATAGACAGGAATCAATAGTAAACGGTTATGTTTTGATACTACTAGTTGTATGTAGGGCTTCTTGTGCGCTGTTTTCTGCCATATTTACCGATAATATATTTTTAAGATAATGACAGGCACTGCTAGGCCATAGCGACGTCTGCTTATGCATGACACCATTGTAGTTTGGTGTCACTGTCGGTTAAGACATTGTATGGAGCAGCCACAGAAAACAGAGCGTTGGAGTGTCGTGGGCCTGATTTAGAAGACACAATATCGAGAATATACCATTCCAAATGTACCATATCGAGAAGGAGCGGATTTTATTTGTTTTCTTTGACACATTTTTAAAAGGTGTTTCACTTTCCCTGTGCTCTCCAGGTTTCACACGGTCTACTACCGACAGCTCGAGAGGCAATACTCTATTGCTGTCGCGATAGAAAGTTTTTCAAAAGTGGAGTTGGTTACAGTTCCCGTCGTAATCGAGTATGGTGCATCTGGAAAGCGCTGATGGTACATACATAATATATATCACTATATATTCAAGTAAGAAGAATTTGTTGTGAAAAAGATAATTATCAACAGTACATATAACTATATACATTCTACTGAGTGACGTATGAACGGCTTAACCGTTAAGTTAAACGTATGAGGCCCTGTGTCGAATTTCTCAGTGAATTTCTCATTCCGTTCGACGCGCAATTTTAGGAAAATCATTCTGAGCGCGAATAACATGCGGGAATGAAGAGGACAGGACTTTAAGCCCTACCACATATAACAATATAGTCAAATGTAAAGCCTTGCCAGAAAGGACGAAATTCACCCGCGCACACACATGGAAGAACAAAGTACTTTTTAATGTAGTTCGTCAGTCTCACTGTGCCCTAAATAGTTTAAGTGTTCGTATTCATCTATATTTTTTGCAGCCCCTAAGGCGTGCTCCATGATTGGAAGTGACCCAGGGTGTATTCATGTAATGTTGATGACGCTATGTCTAAGTTCCAAAGACACAGGTGTCGAAATCTGCAGCATCCAAGAATACGAGTGCTCAAGAACACTGAGGCTGTTCCAGATCATCTGCCGTCCCCAGTCGCAGAACAGACCGTACAAAACTCTGTGAATAAAAATAATAATAATCAATAAATAAAGTAAATCAAAATAAAACGTAAGAAACTGAAAGAGGCTCGATTCCGTTGGAAGTGACAACTGTAGCACAAAATCGGTTCCACCTCAGCAGTGCGGAAATTTCCTCGACACCGAATGGCAATAGCTTCCTGTAAAGGATACTCTGCCGTTATATAGGCCTTAGTGCGGGGAAGTCAACCATATACAATTCGAAGGTTCTTGGAAGGCTGCAGCACTTTTTCTTTCCTTTCCTTTTATTCCTTCCTTTTTTGTTCTTCTGGTATGTGATAATATATATATCGCTGTCCTATTATTTGTGTTGAATCGCGGGAAACAACGAGGATTTTTGCGCCGACTCTCGAGCGACAACTTTAGCCACTCGAACCCTCGCTTGGTGCTTTCCCTCACACTTGGTTTAAGCAGTTTGAGTAAAAGTAACTTCTACAACGCACTTTTCTCTCCTACTGAACAATGTTTTATTCTAGTGTTCAAGAGGGTCCTAAATCTCAGTACCTTTCCTGTGTTGGTTTCGTTTCATTTCCACATTAACCGCTCTGTAATAAATACTCAGCATTCAACATGGAAACAAGACCAGCAAACAAGGCGCGCAGAATGTAAAGACACACATTCAAGTATGGGTCGTTTCACGTAATGTGATTCGACGCTTATGAACGAAGTGCTGCAGCGGAAATAACAGCCTTTCTCCCTCTCTTTTCTTTCTTTTACAAGTCCTTGACAAAGATGTTTGCAGGTCGCATACTATGACATGACAACGCGTACTTAATTATGTTTTCAACATAATTAAGTAAATACGAGTCAAGTGTGTTCCGTAATTGTAGCAAACAGTTCGGCGAAAGTGAATTATTATCCTATACTGGTGCGATTTATGTCACAGAACTCGATGTTGGCGCTGTACAGCCGTCTGAGGAAGTAGCTAGCTTATATATATACGCAAGTTTCTCTATTCTTTAGGTTGGTTAGGCTCTTCATATTCGTCCATCAAGCATGTACATATCAGATTTGGCGCTTTATACCACGTCGGTGACATTGACGATAAATAGGATTATGTTACAGCTAAGCGAAAACAGACGAGCTATCGTTAGCGAAGGAAGGCCAATCTACATAACCCAATCATCTACAGCATTCGAGTTCTTTGATGCATTTACAATTCTTAGGGACGCATGATGAAAGAGACAGCTCTTACTCCACGCTTTGGTCGTGAGTTGAGATTACACAGAATCACAATGTTGCATCAGAACTCGTTTCTCAAGCGGGTGCCTCACCGAGTCAGTATTTATTGTAAACTTCATTACAAACTGCGTTCGTATACTTGAGAGTGAATCATTCGTATTCCCAATACGTGCAGCGCTGATAAGTTATCAGCTAATATCTCGCACCCCTCACACGTTTAGGGTTCCCGGAGTATCCACTAGTAATTTAGGAACCCATTCACCGTAACTTAAATTTCATGTAAGGAGCAGAGTGCCGATAAACGTGATGCAGTGCACGTTAGCAGCATCGGGTGCTGTTTTTGCAATGAAGCTTACTTTGCGATACTCTTCGGACAGAAACCATGTCTGTGTTATGTTGGAGAAGTTGCGATAAGGTGGCCTAAAAAGGGGTTCTATTTTCGGATGTTGCGTAATATTATTTTTCGTCTTCGATATCTTGGGTAACCTAGAAGAATGTTTGTCCATAGTGGAGCATTTGTCCAGAGTGCATCGTTCACGCACTAACTGTGGTTTCTTAGCCTTCTGAATAGGAATATATCTCAAACATGTATCGCTAGTTTCATTCTTTTTATTATTTGTTGATTTGTATTAAGTACATTTTTTATCCAATGTTAGTTCATCTACCGATCTTTCTCCTTCCAACACCAAAATTTCTCTCCTAATATTGGTGCATCTCTTGTTAGGCGTGTACCTACAGGCTTACCTATGTAGCAAATGCAGTGTAAAATTCAGTGTGCACCTTTTGGAAGGTTGCATACCAAGAGGTTACACACATATAGAATTCCGTCCAAACCCCGTCAAGAAGCAGAGGGAGGTATATATATAACAAGCGTCGGTGGGTGCTGACATTGGCTTACAATTGTGGGGCTGATGCCACCATGAGTGTGGCCAAGGAACATCATTCATTCGGCAGTACACTAT
The DNA here is from genome assembly GCA_029532675.1 of Ornithodoros moubata. Classification (NCBI taxonomy): domain Eukaryota; kingdom Metazoa; phylum Arthropoda; class Arachnida; order Ixodida; family Argasidae; genus Ornithodoros; species Ornithodoros moubata. The sequence goes on along the minus strand of JARGYV010113104.1, from coordinate 6,380 downwards.
TATTCATTCAGAGCATATTACTTTTTTGCTTCCTAGTCCCGTATTCCTTCCGGTGCGCTAATGTTCGGTACGCTCCCCGGTATTACAGAACATAGGACTCATATTTTAGCATAAAGCAGCACTAAAATAAGAAAAAAAAATCTTTGGTGATACGAGTGTATCGGTCGGTAATATCGGACCTTAGAGCCTTCAAGTGCGCCACGGCGATAGATGTCAACGCGTATTGCAAGTGCCGTCGTCTGTTCAGAGACTAGTGAAGGAACAGTGCGATTGTGATTCTTTCGATTCTTTCAGTTTTCGCATCCAAAAGTAAATGGCATGCATTTGAGGAATATCTCGAGCGCAGTGCCTGCGTTTGATTTGCTATGCCAAAACGTCCTGCTTGTAATCACCGCTAGATGACAGTGAGACCATCAGGTGTGCTACGCGAGGTAAGAGGTCCCACATGTGGCCAATGTCCTGCCGCGTGAACTTTCATTGTATATCCTCATCCTTCCCACTCGATCCCGTGAGATGCCTTTGTGAGCTGAAGCCAGCATAAATGATTAACACTAACTGCGTGAAATATCGTAGATTGTTGCTTGATAACTATCAACCCGTAACACGAAGCGTTGATAGTTTCGTAACCATGACAATAAATTCAGGAAATCATAAATGGGCGGTGGAACACTTAGGTGCAATAGAAATAAGAGTAAGCATTAGAGCTTCTCCGGTTGGTGAAGGTATAAAAATGAAAAAAAAAAGGTGTGTATATATATATATATATATAAGCGACTAAGCGTATCAAAGGATTTAGGTTATGTGTAGTAGGCTAAATGCTATGGAAAATGAGGTCGCAGTTGAGTGATATACTTAACAAGTGAGCAATACAAATCATACATGGTTGTTGATGATTACGTGCGGATGGCCTGGTTTCTTGATTATGCTTGCCCACAGGAGGAGGCATCGCCAAGATCGTGGACGCTATGCCAATATCTTCCTTCTCTGCACCGCTTAAAAGACGCCTTATGTATATAGACATGTCACTTTTCAACATTTTCTTGATTGTCCGAGCTGTTTCTTACTGAGTCTGAATATTATTAATGGTGGTCGCATTTTTCATATAGAGACGTATGTCTTTTAGTTGTCAAGGTATTACGAACGACGTTCGAAACAAGCGTATTGTGCCACAAGAGAACCATATGTCACGGAAACTACGTATCCCAATCTCACAAGCGGTATGACTATAAAACAAGACGTAACCTCGATCACATAACTAGGATCATAACATAGATAAAACAGTTGACTTTTTCCGTACGCTGTCAGCGGTATAAACGAATTGGCGGAAAGAAACTCAGCACTTGTAGAAGCACCCGAGTCAGCACAAAGTTCCCTGAAAACATCCAGTTCAGCGCCTTACGACCGCAGTCATGCTATCACTCGTAGTTCGGCTGAACAAACGTTGCTAAAGTCCTTACCTGCACATTGCATTGCCGAAATAGTCCACAAGCCAAGAACCCCGTATACGAATGTATTCCAAGCGCACCTCTTTCGAGAGGGCACGACGCACTCAACACAAAGCACTCGAAGCATGCCGAAAAACGTTTGTTTCCGAAGCACCCACTAGTTTAGACGGGGCATGAAAGTAAAGGGAAAGCCTGAGTAAAGTGATTCGGCTTCTCCGACGTGCCCGGCGCGATGACGGCACTGGCGCTCCGGCGTTGAAAGCCGGCTCTGACTGGCGCTCGGGGGCTACCGTCGATGACGGCAGCAGAGGGAGTGCCCTTCTCCACGCAGTCGCACCACCGACTTCGTGTTTACGCCCGCCGTCGGCTGCAATCCGATGCGTGCTTCGCCGGTGGAAAATTTTTTGGATTTCTTTCGTTGGAATAGGGATTATGGTTTAGTACCTCATTGAATTCGTTCGTAATACCCCACATTGTTGTGGGAAGAGACCTCTATGGGGTGCTTGATAGCCTTTCTGAAAAACAGCTTGTATTTTCGCAATATGTGATTCGGCATCGACGTCCCAACAATGGTATACATCGTCTACGGTTATGATTTCTAGAGGTGATGATGAAAGAGGGTCATATGTAGAAAGAAATATTCGTCCAAGGAAATCGAACCACCCTATAATGGTAAGGTATAAATCCGCACCATTGCAAGAATATAAATAAAAGAGGAAACGGACGTAACCTGTAGAGAATTTCTTTCTTATGGATGGAGCAGAAACAAATGAAACTAACACAGTTAACTTCACTTTTGGTGCACCTGAACCGCAGATTGGAGGACCTTCATCATTAATCGAAAAACATACTGATGGTCCTTCGTTTGCGTTGTGAGGGGAGGTGAGGGAGTGAAGAAGGCGTAACTCTAAAGCACGCGTTGTTGTGAAGGCCGAGCTTTTGAGATGCGGTGTTGAGATGGTTTAGGCAACGGCTTAGGTTACCACGTAATATTGGTAAGGTTACGACTGTTTTAGTTGTGACTGGATTTAGACAGTGGTTCACGTCAGAATCCGCAAGCTGGAGGTTTTAGTCCCCAACAGTGTTTGAGTGCCTTCTGACAACATATAAAATCTGCCCAGTTATCTATCCGGAGGTTGGTGCCCTTTCTCACGCTTTTGTTGGTAAGCGAAATGTGCGTGTTATTGTCGCGCTTGTTATCGTGATACACAGGAGGGGACATTAGAGGGGGGAAAAGCGTGTTTTCGAGAAAGCCCGACAGAAGTAAAAGAAAGAGGGGGAACGTCCTTTTCCTGAGGATTGAAAACCAAAATTTTAAAGAAATAAATTGAGACAAACAGAAAAAACAACAAGAAACACGTAACATACGCATCATAAATGAATGTGATGATACGTAAATAATAAAAGTGTTCCTTGACATGACAGTTCAATCAATCGCCGCCGCCGCAGTCAAAAAGAAACATTCGTGGCTTGCGCAGCTTCGCAGGATTTGTGCCAACAGTGCAAGAAAAAAAAAGAGAGAAAAAAAAACGCTGAGAGGAGGTTGAAGGAGTGCAAACAAACTGCAAAGGCTGGCGTGCCATGAAAAAAGAAAAGAGCAAATTAAAAAGCTACCTGTCATTTTATTTTCTACTGCCGTATTTTGCACTGAACAACGAACGAAAACCGAAATCACTCCACGCAATTGAATGGCAAATACATATTGTGTTTTTGTGCCGTATATGGTCTGTCCTTTACTCTCTTGCGCTCTACCGAACCTCCGTTTACGCAGGACTTATGGGCGAGAATCAGCAGGGCGAGTCCCCTCCCTGGCTAACCATCTGGCATCCACTATACTTGTGAAATATGCACACACGTAGTTCCTTCCTTCATTCATGTTTAAATCGATACGCCGTATCAAAATTAGTGAGTATTGAGGATCACCCATCGCTCATGATCGGTTCAGTAGTTTTCATGTTAACTTTGTTATTGAAAGGAATCTGGCGGACTAAGACTGATTTTAAACCCTCTTTGCCCATATCTCGTCCAGGAAACATATATGACATGCGTCCAGTTCTCACACGTGAATCCTAAACAATAAATGTGACAAAATCAGCACAAAAGTAAATTATGCATAGTATAAAAGAAAAGTAAGTCTTTTCCACTGCAAACCCAACACTAACACAGAACACCTCATTAACGTTTGTATCATGTACCACTGAGCACGACGTTTGTTCATTAACTTTTCAACTAGCCATCTTCACGACAAACGTGCCTGATAACAATACCGATGATAAATATGGTTCCGTGCTCTAGTGAGGAGCAGCTGCACCATCAAGAAGGTCCCACGTATTTTATTGACCGTACACGTATTAGACTAGCGCGTCATATCCAGGTCTTCCCCAATATGCACTAGTACCCGTTGTGTGATTTCCGTAAAGCATGTACTGTAAGCCATATAATGGGAACATGTGTGCGCAATTTCTGTGACGTCTCTCCCTCTTCAAATANGTACCACACACAGAGTGGTGAAGCACCTCATCGTACCAGTTGTTATTTACTCCTCTGCTGGATATTGCCCACCAATCTACTCTAATCTATAAGAGAGAAAAAAGGAAGCAGAATAAAAGTAAAGAAAGAAAAGAAAAGACTGTTGGTTGACCACATGGAGAATGCCCTTTCGGCAGCGGAATTCTGTAAGTGACGTTATTGTCTTCATGCTGAGTTCTGTTTCGCAGTGTCAGAAGCTCATAAATACAATTGTCGCTGCCTCGCCGCGCGCCATATAAGATGATATGAGTCTCCCTGGAGAATGAGCGCGGGTTCCTCAGAACGATGAGGCTGGACTCGCTTAGCCGACTAATTTCACGGCTCGTTGCCAAGGGGAAGAAAAGAGATTGCCTTCGCCATTGCCCACGACCTACCGCGTCATATCAACGTGGAGATGGCAAACTTTTGTTGCCATTCAGAGAAGGATATTTGCCTGACGTATTTGAAGTACGTGTCCCCCTACTTTCTGCAGGCAATAGTGAAGGTTTCAGACTCACCAGAGGTTTTGCGGGAGTATAGTAAAACATCTATAAAGGTTCTGATGCGTAGGTTGCTCTACGCGTGCCACTTGTATTATTCAGTATTTATTATGAAACTCCGAGTCTCGGTGTAGTTAGACTGTCACAAACACACTATTTTTCTTGTTACTTCTTGAATTCGTTAATTCGTAATCGGAAACTCTACCCGTAAGTATCGTTAAAAAAAAAAAAAAAAAGAGAAAGAAAGATGGAAAAAAAGAAAAGGAAAACAGGATGGTGGGGTGGAATATAACCCTTGGTCCGATCAAAACAATGTAACGTTGTGCTGTTGCAGCTCCAGAGCCGCCCATTCGTTAAATTAGTCGTGCGTTCTCTGATTGATCGAAGGTGGAACCGAAAGCCCTCTGTCACTACGCGTGTTGCGCAAGGTCACTATCAACGTGCATGACTATGCTTGAGTTGATCTCGTGCCTCTTAGTGCCGTTTGGTTCCAACGTTTTCACTTGTTAATAAGGAAGCTTTATCACGTCCGAAACATCTCATGGTCTGTGCGTGAAATGAAGCATGCACTAACTGATCAAGCCACAATCAGTATGTCGATCGCTCAAGTTTTACCGTGTGAATCTGTGTGCCTGCCTGTGTGCTCCCCCCCCCCCTAGATTTTTTTTTTTTCCCCTTTAGCGCTCCGGAGTAGCCGGTTCCAGCTCTGGGACTTCCGTCTCCATTTTTATTTTCTTCCTCAATTTCAATTTTACCGTGTGTCTCAGCCGATCAAGCATATTCAGTTATCTTTGCATATTCAAGTGTCATATATTCTTTAAGAGTTAAAGTGATCAACCAATTAAGCACTAATGTCACATGCACTTGATGCAAGGCGAATTATATTCCTCTGATGCTTTTGTAGACACTCGTGACGATGTCTGCAACAGCAGTAGCCAGAAAACTGTTACAGTACATGCAAAAAAAAAAATCAATGCCAAGGCAGCGTGAGGTAACTGTAGCGGGTACCAGCACCGAGCGCGTAGTGACCAGAACCATGAACGACTAAGTGGACTGTTGCTTAGGAATGCAGAAACGTCTCTTGGGGCACATTGATTTTTGGTATTGCATTTAATACGTGCGACATTTTCAGTAGAACTCGTACATAGAGTCCTCATTATTGCACCTACTAGTTCCGCATCTCCCACGCTTAATAATATTCATTACAGAAAACCAGTTAACATCACAAATCTTAATCTCATCATACGCGTATACGCGGCTGTGTGCGTTGTAGCGACCGTAAACACTTCCTGCTCACTCAAACAGCCCCAGAGACAACGAGAAGGTTCACCACACTGACGTTTCTCACGCAATTTCCACATACAATGCACATCGACGGCATGTACGTTTATGAGCATACCCAACTGGACGTGGACATCTGAAGGAATTCGTGGAAACGTCACTACATATGAAGTTAGGAGGAATATTTTCAAGAAAACATTTTAGCATACAAGATGCACATAAATCTGGAGATGCTCAGCGGAAGGAAACATCATTATCATATCACGTCTTGCCGTAAAAATGAGGCAGAGATTGGCCCAATACTGGCGGCCAGACCATACGTATCCTCTTTTTCGTCTCCCAAGCTCAGGTTTTTTACACTATAGGAACAATACGCGAGAAGTTACGTAATTATTCGGCAGTAAGCCAACTCCTAGAATGCCAAAGAACCGTGGCGGATGGGACGTGTCTTAGTCTACTGTTGTCTACGCGGCTCGCCGCCACAGCAGCCTCTCTGCCGCGGGAACAAACACATGTCGATCGTCATCCCTAAGCTGCTCCTAAGTTGCCTAAGTTGACGTGCTCAGTAGAACGAGTAAACCCCGGAATGATTGGAAAAAGGTCAAGGCTGCTATTCTTGACATTCGCGCTAATTCTGCAAAGTTGT
>JARGYV010113086.1:0-12916 GCA_029532675.1 Ornithodoros moubata | reverse complement strand
TATATATATATATATATATATATATATATATATATTTTGCTTTTCGCTCAATGTGCCCTTGTCTGTAGGACTGTGAAGTCGGTGGTCCTTGGAAAACAAAAGAAATTTGCTTTTAGCGCTACAGAGACAGCTGCAGCTATTCCTCTTTAAGTATGTAAAGCGTCCCCGAGTACCCAGCGAGCAAGCGTGTAAAGACTTATGTGAAAAGCCCAAACCGCGAGAAAAGAATATGACAAAATGCGTAGTAGATACTTTAATGTCTCCCCTACGTGACCAAGGAACCGACGAAGGTGCGTGGGTTTTACGTGGGGACTGTTATGGGCAGCAAGGGCATTTAATTAGCTGTGGCGGTTTCCAAGATCAGGGGAAAATGCGCTAGAGAGACAAGAAGCTGGCGATATTAAAACTTCCCGGCCATGCGCTCGGGACGTGCGTGCGATAGGCAGTGCGAGATTAAATTTCACCGCTATCCATTTTCGTCCGGCGCACTGTTATGCGTTAATGTCCCCGGTGCTCCTTATCGCTGCGGGTAATTAAAAGGGATCAGAATGAATGAGTGCTGGCTCTCGGATGAAACTTGGCCGTTAAACGGTTTCTGAGGGAAAGGGAGGTTCATGCGGAAGCGGACAAGAACTGTCGCGATTACGTTTCAAGGCTGGGTATGAGCGAAGACGTCATTTGGGGAGGAGTTGGGGGGTACTCTCTGCAATGTCCATCGTTGCTGATACGGATAGTTTGGCCTCGATCTGGATACCCGCTCCTTGGTGCCGGGAAGGCCTTCAATGTGGGGTCGTGGGCGAAACGTCAGGCGACCAGCCCTCGAAGACGACATGGGTACATGGCCATAGTTGCCTTGCGGCGCGAACACCGAATTAAAGAAAAGAATAAGATACGGGTGCAGTTCACTAGTTGACAATGTGGTCGTCATAGGGTCAAGAATCCGCGAGCTTGCCACTGAAGATAAGGAAGTCCAATATATATTCTTTTTCTTACTCTCTATCAGATATTACAGATGTGTATCAGTTATGGAACATGAAAAAGTAACCATAATACAGCTATAACCATAATATCAGCTGGCGACATACATCTTAATTTCTTCCTCTTTTTGCTTTCTATCAGACATTATGGAACATGAAAAAATATCCACGAAACTACTTCATTCCTTAGGAACTTTTACATAATGTTTGGGCGAACCTGTGTCAAAAATCACGCCTCGCACGGTTTTTCGTCACTCACATCTAAGCATAAAATTTGTCATCAGATGAACGTACAAGTACACAGACAGCGCAGGTGTTGAGTTTACAACGAATACACACTTACAAATACACACGTACGTAACGCACACACGTACATACGCACACATGACGCAGTTAAAGTGTGGACATATATGTACGCGTACAGCGAGTACACACTTGCTCAGGAGAGAGAGAGAGAGAGTTCTTGGCACAGCGCGGTGTAAATCGTCCCAGTAACCGCGCGCTTAAGTCGTCCCTTACAAAATGTTTTATTGAATTTCTGATTCAATCATATGAGTTTTGACATCAAACTAATGAAAATTTCTCATGAATTTCATAATGATTTTTAGCTATATATTTATGATCGAAACTGGCCATCGCCTTCATGATGGGAGTTTGATGAGTGAATTTCGTATGTGCACGTTTCTTGTTGTTTTCTTGAATGCTTCTTATTAGTTTCCATAATGGTGTTTCTGATTGGTTTGTGTTGTACTCTAAGGTCACCATTAATGCGGTGACTAATTTTGATTTGTGTGATGTCAAAACCCACTGACATTTCGTCAGAAATTAAATAAATATCTTTTTGAGGGCTTCACTTTCGTTTGTCGCGAACCAAATACGCACTTCTATGTCGATCGAACCATATGCACGGTAAACGTCTAAAATCTTTTATGTTGCGCTTGGTTGGACCCTATGTTGTGACACTGATGATGGCAGAAAATATAAACTTGGGAACCAAGCCTGTTAAACGCGCACAAACTTTAAAACGTCGCGAACACACACACCGAAGCAGCCAGCTGCAAAACAACGTGCAGCGATATGGATATTGGCTACTTCAAACTTCAGGAAAAATTTATTGCATGCACGTTACATTGGCATGTTATTGTTCCTTTAAGGTTTTTTTTTTGTGTGTGTATGTGCCAGTAGTCTTCTAAAAATTTCAAAAATGAAAGGTAAAAGCGGCAGATCAGTAAGCCCGTATTGCATATTTAACTTGACGACCTTGAACAAGACAAAGGCTGGGATAAAGATATCCTAATAATTTTATGCATTTTAGGTACAGCAGAAAAGCTGTCTGTTTCTTCATCAGTTAATGCAAAAACTCCACACAATAATTGATGTAGACTAATTCACAAATATATCAGACATTGAATGTCGTATGTATCTGGTATGAGCCATAACGCAACACATCAACTCCACAACAGAAATTCAAGATGGATTTTTGCGAAGGTTGCTAGCGTCCGAATTATGCATCAACGTCAAGTGCCCGCCGAATTACTTTGGGCTTATTATTTAATCATCGTGATGGCTTATTACACACCACTGTAACGTGCTCCCTTATGAACATCATAACAGGGTCGGCGGGCGGTGCGAAAAAGAGAGCGGCAGTGGTTGGGACGATTATACGACTCCCTCGGGTGTAAGTTATGGTACGAGATGTTCCTAATGAGAGCAACTTTTCCTGCACGTCCGTGAAGAACCTTCATGGTTTTAGTTACGCTCATTTGTGGGGTTCTCCAGTCATTGAGCATTCAATTAGGCAGGTAGAAGCAACTCTTGGTATCCCCAGGAGCATGTGCAGAGGGAGCAGTTATTTTGGTGATCTCACAAAGTGCGGAAGAGTAGTGTGTCCATTGTCAGTATAGAGGTACCCATGGGTATCTCGGTTTATGTGTTCGCTTATGCATATGATGGGGGACGTTTGTTTCAAATGCCTATAGAAAGCAAGGGGAAAATGTAGTTCCAGAAAGACCACGTGACACCACGTGACTTCACCACGTGACACAGAGGAGTAACAGCTGTTTTGCTTCTGATGTTTTTTTGCTTCCTTTTAGGTCTCTGTTTTCCGCACATAGGTGTGGTTCTCGTTGATTTTTACAGCAATATGGAAATGGCTACTTCGTCATGCGTACGTGCCCTGTTCTCTCTCCCCCCTCCTCTCCCGCTTAAAAAAGAGAAAGAAATGACCGAACAAAAGACAAAACATTATTTAAAGACGAAGCATTTGTCACGATGCATCCAATATTAAGGCTTTTGATTGACCCGCGTTCATCACCACAATTGTGAATTTTCTTCGTCAGCGACAATGACCTCGCTAACAAGATGATCGTTTTCTGACCTTCCTTCCTATGAAAGCGATGTCTATAACTGCGCAAACATTGCACAGTGACCTTTTAGGAGCGCTGTGCAAGGCTCTGGTTTCGTGGCTATCACGGGAAGTACTACACTGAAGGCAAGAGGAGGTATCGATTAGGAAGTAGGAGACGAAAATGGGCTGGATGTGTACGTGCACCAGCTAAATGCTTGAGGCTCCTAACGTTACAGTGTTTCGTCGTTAGAGCGCATGTAAGTCTGATTTTACGTGTCATTGTTACGAAATTTTTTGGTACTTGACCTTTCTTGAGAGGACTGTTTCGCTGGATTTCCCATTTAATTTGGCAAGAAGTTGTGGCGATAGCTTTTTATAGGGTTAAGAAATTAAAATCATGTCTGGACGAAGTTACTGTTCAACACAGTATGAATAATAATGATGATAATGACAAAAAGAAGTAAGTGGAGACGAAAGCATGAATGAATAGATGAAACGGTTATTTATTTATTTATTTGTTGCCTTCATTGTAGCTTATCAGTACTGCCCGGTGGATGGAATGATCACTTTAGGTTCTGTTCGCTGCGTTATAGAGGGGAATTCAGAATGCTAATTGTTAACGGTTGTTAACTGTTCTTTGGAATGAACGTTCACACGCTTCAAGACTGACTTCCATTCCTGGATATAGGTACGCGAGAGGGACGCCGACTTTACTACTTTCACTTTGTGTGGACCATGAACCAGTAACCTGATTGACATCTAGAGGATACCCATTCGTCACGTGAGAGAGCACGCGAGGTCGAAGGGCTGAACGATGTCTAATCAGTGACATTTGCGTCGCTCACGGAAGAGCAAAAGTCCACGATCCCACGCCATGAAACTGCAAAAGTACAGTTTCCTTTGTTTTCTTTTTCTCGTATACGTCTGACTGCCAGATTCAGAAGACGAAGCAATGCTCGGACTGTGTATTCTTTCGGGACATGTCATATCAGGAAACCTCGCTTTGATGCTCCGTGGACTACTTCGTTTACATATATCGCATACACTTTCCTGCTGTTTACTTGATTAGTGCGTCCGCGCCTCTGTAAATAGCCCGAGGCACTCCCTTCTTTTTCATTTCTCGAGCGTTGTGCGCAAATATTGTTTCTTCCGTATGGTAATGAAGGTCCTTAAGCATTGGTAACCGAACAGTTGATTGCTGCGTCAGTTCGCTATTTGTTTTGTTTCTGGAAACACTTGCATACTGCGTCGCTGCAGTGGCAGCGTTCTGTGCTGTTGCTTTATTCTCTGCTTCGCACTTGCAGAAGTTGCTTTTGCTCGCACTGGTGGTTGTTTCCAGAGTTCCTTCGCGCTCCTCAACCTCCCTTCCACTTGATGTTTCCGTCTTCCATAATAAATGCAGTTGTGAATACAAAACGACAGCTTGTTTTGACCATTTCCAGCTATAAGCGGTGCTATAGTCCGGTACCCTCTCTGGTGTGTGTTAGTCATTTGTTTTGCTTTTTTCGTGGCTGTCATGATTGTGTTCTGTTGTCGGTGAGAATGTTTTTTTTTTCTTTTTGTTCTTAATTGACTCGCTGTGGCCGCACGACGCTGCTCCTATTAAGCTGCACAGATGCGACTGATGTTATAAGCGTGTCAGATAAGGTCATACGTTCGTGTAGTAGTTAATTATAGTCTATCTCATATATCATCGCTTATTGCGCACGCGAAAAATGGATAAATAGGTCCATTATTTATGCGTGTGCAGCGTAAGTATAAATGAATAAACGAACTGAGATAAGTACGCTGGAACGTTGGCAAATTCTTCGGTATAAAATCTATACTAGGACACACTCATCTGGCACATGGTTATGCAATATCGAGAGAGCTATGCAGTACCGTACCTACCGCGGTGATATTTATTTGTGTCATCATTATTCAGTTGTTGCATTTTTGACTCATTTTTTACTCACCCTCCTTTTCTCTCCTATTTCAGGTGAGTGCTCCAAATGAATCCTCTTGGATTGTGTGACGCTTATCCAGCGCTTCTTGATGATGTTGGCGTTGTCGCCGGTAGTGTGAGTACATTGCTCGCTTTCGTGCTTTACTACTTAGAGCTATAAGTGGGGAAATGCATGTTATTCTGGGTGATTTTTCTTGAAGATTGTCTCATTGAATATCAAAGGGCGCAAAATACAATATACTTCAGCAAAGTATCGCGACGAGTGGCCCAGTTGTTTCTTTTCAAATAGAGTTTACCGTAATACGCCTCGCTCTACTGGAAACAGTGACGTTGCAGCTACTTTGGTATACTTGTCACACTGATGGTATAACGTAGTATCCCAGTAATGGGTTTTAATATCATTTTGACTAATTTGTAATTTGTGAATAATCTTGAGGACCTGCTGTTCGCGATCAATAAGTGATCAATGTGAGTGTGAATAACTGTGTGTTCGCGATCAATGTGACTGGCTCTTTGTGTTGATAAACCGAGCTGCTTACGCACATAAGGTGCAAAGGTGGTTCGTGAATTCTAGCCACCAATAGCCACAAATCGATGGGTGTAGCTCAGCGGTTCAACGTCGTTTCCGTTCAGTGAGTAGGTGTTCCGCAGTTCCGGTAGAATATGGCAGCTCCCGTGGAATACGTGTTCGGCGAGGGATAAAGTATTCTCGTAGCTCAATTTGAAACGAAGGCGGGGTTTCCAGCGGTGAGAGTGATGTGTGTCATTTATTGCCCTTAAGGCCTGTACTGCGAATGAAAATCAAACAATTGACCCGTCACTTGTATCTGGCCCTCTAGAACCTTGCACCCTTAGTGTTTAGTGACTTTCCTGCTACTGAAGTTACCGAAATGGATTTCGTGATGCTCACCGTGACTTGCATCGATGGTGAGACACTTCATGGAGCAATATTTTTGATGCACTATGGTAACAAACGTATCAACGTCAATAACAATGCTTTCTTCACAAAAGCTTCAACGGCGTTGAAGTCTGCTAGGTTAAACATACAAGAGCGAACAATAATAATAATAAAAACGTACAAAGAGTGAGAGTGAAATAGCTTTAATACTCTGCTGTAATCGGATATAGAAGATCTAAGTCATTATTTTGAGTCATGCGTACAAGCGAAGTGTCCTTTTGGGAATAGGGCGGCCATATCGAGGATTCCAGTTGAATTGTGATTCGGCTTTCCTGCCACTTGTTTTCGAAACATTAGGGATTAGGGCCTCGCGTCTCACGATGTCTCGTTGACAAGCCAGGTTACATATACACGCGTACACCCTAGCAACACAATGTACTGAAAGTCAGCTGAAAAGAAAGGAGAGTTGGCGGTTTATTATCTTTTTGGCCTTTTTGTTGTTTGCTTTTTATAAAATTGTTTGACCTTGTTCTTTTGAAGGTACACCACCGAAGTGCGTACCCTGTCTATACATGTGTAGGGTATCTGTCGGGAACTTCTGCCTCCTGTCTGCTTGCGTAATTTCGTAACTGTTGCTGCTGGAGAGACGCCTTGGTCTTCACAACTTAATTCAACATAGACAAACTTGACGCCTATATTTGGTCTCGATCTTTGCGGTATCTTCCATCCTCGATGTAGACGGCTCGGTGCTAATGATGCACCACAATGCTTTGACGCTAACGGTAACAAAGAATCCCGCTTTCGTCCTGCTTGAGCATGGCAGCACTTGTGACCTGGCTTGCAGGTCTTGCCTACAATCTATTTTATGGAATGTGCCACGTCTTCGGTACGCTGCTTCGTCAGGTTTAGTAGAGAACGTTTGAAGAATTGGCATATAGGCGCAACAACCATATACGGAAGAACATGACAGTTCATAACTGCTCAGCTTGTCTAATGATCCCCGCAAAAAGTGTGCAGCTGCAACGTATATATACATTTTGGAGAAACGACCACTGGACACATTTTCCCCTCTTATCGATCGCGCACCACCTGGCGTTTAAAAGGCGCACCATAATGCTGTCGCCTTCGCAACGCCATCACCGCGGGGATTATACGCGCAAGGGTTGTGGAACTGGCTGCGTTGCAACCTCGACTCCCTTTTCCTCCTTTTTCTTCTTTGTTTGCGCTTGTTTCTTGCATTGGGTGGAGTTTTGAAAACGACGGGTTGCGCTCATTCATTTTCCTGCTGTCTCGCGGTATGGGGCACAGAGCCAAGGCACGCCCTTTCGGTCACTGCATCCTGCCGTTTCAAACGCCGAAAAACTGTCCATTTTCTCTCTCTCTTCTGACGCTTCCTGTTTGCTGCAGTTAACCTCTGGGTATATAGTGAGATGTTGCCTCTTACCAAGCTAGATGTGATTCAACACCCCAGGTCAATATCACCGTGCATTGTGTTGGTGTTGCGTTGGTGTTACCCCGCAGTCGACAAATCAGAAATTATGGTTAACCTGCTGCTCTGAGGCTGCTCAGAGCGCCGCGTTAAACCATGTGGTGCTTGCTTACGTCGGCGTCTGAATTCCAACGTCGCTTTTAATGATCGCTGCCCTCGAGGCACGCTTTCTTCTGATCAACCTCATTTAGAGTAATGCACGTGACATGCATGTATCGAATTTGTCTCGTTAACGTGGTCGCTGGAATCACCTTCACCGAGAGAACACTGGACTCAAGTCTTCGGGCATTTGGCGGACTCTAAGTTAATCTCCAAGCCCAATGGTAATTCTCCTCAATTGGGCTTGAAGATTAGCTTAGACCCCGCCAAATACGTCACGCTCGGGAGCCGGCAGGAACGAAGCCGTGCCAAGTCAAGCTACTTCGGTGCCTACGGAAAACAGCTCTGAAGAGGACAGTGTATAGATGGGCGAGCCGGGATTAAATCCACACCGTTCCAACTGGGATCATGATCAGATGTCGATATGTGGTGTTAGCGGTGAGGGATACACGATAAGGGTGGCTGTCCTGGCTCAAATATTCGGACTTGCTGCGACGGCCATCACGAGCTATACTATACGGCTCTCATTCTGTTTTCGCAGTGCCTTCTGTAGGCGGTTTATTTTCAATGCCTGTAACAAATATGTTCCCCGCTTCTACAGTTTTCTAAGCTTTCCTCTTCGTTGTCAGGTTCATTAAGTTCCTGTTCATTGCCAGTTGTGTGTGAACAATGCATCGTGCAATTGTGGCTACTTTGCAGGTTATATAGGGAGTGGTGGTATTGTGACTGACATATATCGACTGCGGGATGCGTTGTTTGCGTGGCTATGCTAGATAATTAATCTTTATGCAGCTTTACCACCGTGGTAGAATCAGGAAAATGATTTATTCTGAAGCGCGCATTCTCACTTTTTGCTCCTAAATTCTGCCTTATTTCTGTATCTCCCTTTATCACAACAGGACTGAAACCTATGCGGCTGCTGCTGTTGATGACACGTCAAATAACAGGAACGTGTTGAATTCAATGCACGATAAATTTTGCTAGTAACCACGAGACGATAGCCTTTGTATTTACTGTGATGATGACCAACTTACGATGACGTTCACGTATCGGCCACACAAGTATGAAATGCCTAGAAGTGTTAGCATCTCTAATACACAGTTTCCATGCCACGACTGAGTATCAATTGTTCAAGTGCAAGGAACGGCGTCCCAAACGCCGAGCACTTTGAGGATGTCGAATGTTCTAGTGTTCAAACGATTGATAGTGCCCTTTGTAAGCGAGTATATCTTGCACTGCACCGCAGATTCGACTTCAGGTACTCCTGTATGTCCTGGAATCCACCGGAGGTGCACTTATACTCAGAGGCAGATACAGAGGTGTCGTCGATCCCTCTGTACAGATTGGGCTGTACTATTTTTCTGATCTTCCAGTGGCAGTCCTGCATGTGCACTGCGGTTGGTTATGATGGACGCTTTTACCTTCTACTCAGGGTGTATAAAGAAGTCGCCCATTTCTGCCTTGCACGGACGTGCGGGTTTTTTCTTCCTCGCCCTAATACCTGCATGTGTAGAGGCCCCAATATCGCCGCCTCATCCCGCACAGGATTTCCTGAGAAATGCAATTATGCCGCTCTTGGCACACCGGATGGAATAACACAGACGCAATGCGTATTTTTTCTTCTTTCACTTGGTTCCAAGGCGCAGCATATTGCAAGGAGCACTACTACTGCTTTTCGCAGCGGGTGCCTTCTCTGTTAGAGCTTCGTTTACCGAACGCCAACGCCATATGCGGTGGCATCGCTGCCGGAATGTCGTTGCTCAGATTCTAGCGTCCTGCTTTTTACCCTCATCAGCCCGATTCAGATAGTTGTCTGTTTCCCCCTCTCGTTCTATACTCCTGTTGTGTATATACAGGGTGTTACTTTCCATTGGAAACAATTTAATTTTTAATATATGAAGGAGAGCGTGGAATCGGTCGGTGGGCATTATTTAACCCATGTCTAAGTTCGGTTTGGACTAAAGAACCAAAATGCTTAGGAGCATGTCACGAGACATGCTCCTAACGACGACGACGATGACGAGTTTTTTCAGACAGTGTTCGCTGCGTGTATGTGTCCAACTTTTGTATATAGTTTTATTTTTACTTATTTACTTATTTGTATTTATGATTGTTTTATATATCTGGCATGGCGCACGGAAATTTCACGAATCGCGGACTCGTATCCTAAAGGGCTTCGATGTGTGTTACGTGGCGACTAAGCGAGAAGCAGCAGACAGGAGCAGGCTCCGGTTTCTAATTAGAAGGTGCCCTCGATTGCCGAAGCTTCGGGTTGCAAATTAGGGTCCACCCACAGGAAGGGGGAGCCACAGTCACAGGATCTGGCCACGAAGTGCAGCGAGAGCAAAATGGGGAAGACGTGGAACGCCAGCCGTCCAGAAGCTGCAAGGGAGGATTACCGTGGTACTTTGCGCGTATAACTCGCGGGTAATAGTTCTGTTTGCTTGAGAATAATTCTTAGTAGTGGGGATATAGCGCGGTTAGGCAACCTTGTGAGGTTTTAGATTGTTGCATCGTATGACCATAGTATGAGGTATGAGCTATAGGATACAAGAGGCTGCACCGGTTTCACCATGATGAAATGAAATTAAGGACGGGAAGCGTGACAGACTTCATAATCCTCAAATAAAATAGTAGAGTCTAAACAAGTAAATTAACGCAAGCTCGGCGATGCCTACGATGATTTCGCCAATTGGTTAGCGGTATCCTGTACTACAAGACAGAGGTATATGCACTGTCCTCTATCATTTCTTTTCCCATACTGTGCAGTACGAATCAGTCCAGATATACATGCTTAAACGCTACAGCTAAACGACAAGTCGAGTACTCTTAGGTGCACTGGAGACCTGCCGAGGAGCTCTAGAATTTCTGATACGTTGCAGGTGTGCGGTCGCCACCTTCTAGAGATCTTGCATGAGAACACAAGACATCACGTTAATCGCTGCAAACGCAAACAACGTGGCTAGATTCAGTGGAGCACGCAGCCTCGCGTTCTTTTTTAGCGCTTATTTCTGCGTACCTGCTCCCCGTTTTATCCTGCAATTAATTTTCCGGTTAGCCTCGCAACTCCTTTTGTGCCCCCGTTCTCTAGCAAACAACAAGCTTTAGCACGGAGGTCTGTTACATTTGCACGTAAGCTCTGAACTGTTTACAACCTGAATGACTGTTTTTCCTACGCACTTCAGGGGCTTCCGAAAGGTTCACTGTCTCCCGCTGTTTGCGCAGCCTGGTATTTCCTCTGGGATCCCACTCACCCTTTTCCTCCACTTTTGCGTTTTTTTTTTATCTTTTTGTTTCGCTTAATTGTTCCTGTCATCCACATTTTGCTGTCAGTCCGGTCGGAGTTTATTTTCCTATTGCGTGAACGAAGAGGGGTTAATGCCTGACGTAACAGGATTCCTGTGGTGATTGTTTTGGTCAACCTGACGCACTCAGCAATGAGTAAAAGAAGCTGCCGCCAATTCGTAAAGGCGAACGAAACTAATGTACTCGTCACCATTTGCACGATTTCAGTCTAGCATTCGTATTACGTAGTCATATGCATTCTTTGCAAGGTAACTGTTTCTGCATATAAGTGAAGTTGTGATCCAAGATGCTTTAATGACAGAAAGGAAGAGCCAACGTAGAGGAGGGATACATTTCCCTCTATGCTCCTTGTACCTGGCAGACATATTTTTATCTGAGTTATATCTGGTTATATTATTCGCATCACATATTTTTAAGAAGCAGTTTAGTTTCGTGCCAATTAAAAATAATGCGAACACGTCGGCTTGATTCGTGTGATTATCCGTTGTCGTCTTACAAAAGCCCAGGGCTAAACAGAAAACAGCCTTATAAGAAGAACTTAATCACATTACCCTTCCAGCAAAAGTCTTTAAGATGATCCGCTATTACAAGTTATAGCAACATAGTGACGCTCAGCATGAAAACCTAAGGCAAGACTAAGGCAAGTAAATGAGTATCGTAAGTTCCTTCGTTGTCTTCATAGGCTCCAATGTCGAACTTCGAAAGAGCGCGTCGATTCCCGATTCAACGTGCTTTGTCCGACTTCGTTACGAGTGAAAGACACCTCGTCCTCACCGCGTACTATGTTTCTGATGTTGCAGCCCTTCTTTCTTCCGCACGCACTTTCGCTTAGACATGACAGCCAAAACGCCGTACAATGTGCAAAGTTAGTGAGAGACTAGCTTCTGAAGGGGTGAAAATTCTTCAGAACACCGTCATTGGCACTGTAGGAATCAGTCGGGTTTGTTATTTTCTTCCCTTTAGCTCGCAGTGAATTCTGTGGAGTCTATTTGCTCCAGTCATTCCCTCGTGGGAAGAGATAAGTATCGCGAGTGTGTTCTTTGTGGCGGTGGCTCGCAAACTGGATTTGGATTTCGCAGAAGGGACGCGATGCACACGTCTATTAAAGATACCTTGAGGTCAGCCTTAGGGAGATTAAATGTTGTAAAAGCCGCGCCAGACAAGGTGATGGAAAGTGTCTGCGAGGGGTCCAACCGTGTTTGACGATGCTGTCCCGAGCTCAGGGGGAATATATAAAGAGAGGGAGAGATGGGAGGGAAAAGGATACGAATAACAGATTATAGGAACTCCTCTTTTTTTTTTTCCATTTCCCTCGCCTCCTGGTGCCCTGATGGGTAAGAGTGAAAGTCACACCGCTGCTCCAAGCGGCCGCTAAAGATAAGGAGCGAAGGGTTACAGAATACGAAAAAAAAAAAAAAAAAATTTTCGGCAAGATATTGTGGACGAACTGCTACTCCGATATCGGCTCCGAAAAACGCAATGACATCACCGGAACAGGATATATATATATATACCCAAGCGGCACAATGTACTGAAACTCGGGTGCAATAGGGGTGGTCGGATGGATACTGGTCCATGGGACGATCCGTCTACCCACAGAACAGCACTGCGATCTGTTGCTCACTTTCTAGAGTCTACGGGCTTGCTGGAGGTGCTCTAGTGCTCGTGTCCCTCACCTGTCTCTCCCCCAGCAACCACGGAGCAGACTGGGCTCGCTTAGGGCTCTATATCTTTCCCTTGTTTTTTTTCCTATCTTCTATTCTCTCTCTCCCTCTCTTCATCACCATCCTATCATCAGAATACCAAAAGCACTGGGGTGGCATCCCGCGTTCGGAGCGGGTAATTTCCCCACTAT
>JARGYV010113079.1:0-16349 GCA_029532675.1 Ornithodoros moubata | reverse complement strand
ATAGGCTGTATTTCTTTTCTGTACGCTCACCTCTCTGTGCTGCGCAGACAGTCCCTTCCGTGCGATCCGGCAACGGCATATAGTCTGCCATCCAGCACGCCCATGGCAAGACGATGCCGGGGAACACCCATGGGCTTGCACTCGATCCATTCGTTTCGCGCGGGGTCGTAACAGTGCATCGCAGAGGTGTCGTCACCCAGCTCGCGCGGTGGCCGAAGAACGCGACCTCCAGCCACGTAGAAGCGTCCAGCCAGGAAGGCTGATGCCAGTCCACTTCGACCTTTATATAGAAGCGTTAGTTCGTTTAATATTCCAAATGAGCTCTAAATTGTAATCCTAATGTATCGAATCTATGTATACCGATAGCGGATATAACGAACTAGCAACAGCAGACATAATTTTCCCCCCTCTGGTAACTATTATACGACGCAGCTCTTGTCGTCTGCCTTCTTTTCTCTTTGACCGCTCTATTACGACTCCTTCGCAGCGGTAAGGGCATTGGTTAGAACGCCATGAAGCAGTTTGCCCGTGCCTGGGGACGCGTGGGGAAAAGGTTAACTTGATTCTCACCTATCGGCAAGTCAGGCAGAACAGTCCACGTTCCTGTAGCGGCACTGAAGCACTCGGCGGCTCCTAGGGAGCGCTGCAGGTAGCCACCGGCAACGTACAGCACAGATGGAACTCTGGGACAACGCTCGTAGCAGCAGCTGTACTTTCGGTGCACAGTGAGATCCTAGGCGGAACTCCCGTTTTACTGGTTCGTCTTTTACATGATGTAAGATGAAGGGATTACTATGGCTTCCAGAGTGACAGCACATCACGCTCCCAAGAAACTCAAAATGCCATTCGGCAATGTGGATCCTCTATTAGCACTTCGCGTTATTGGGGGGCCATAAAAGCAAAATGCTTCACTCATAAAGAATCCATCCCATCTGACTAAAGACACTGCCTGTTGCTCATTCCCTGTAGCCTAAGCGCCTCTGAGCTTAAGCTAAGGGCGCTTAGCTTAATCTCTCAGATTAAGCTAAAGCGGTTCTTCTGCTCGGTTCTTGTAAAGATACCTGCACTACTTTGGAGAGATAATCGCAGCACCGTTGATGACTGCGGACCAGTGCACAGTTTCGCAGTTGTTCCTGCAAGAAGTGAGGCGCTAAGAAGTGGCAACGGACAGACTGCAGCACGGGTTCCAGGTGCATCTTCCGGTTGTCCTCGTCGTGCCGCGCCCACCGAACGACCGCGTCGAAGACTTCGGACTCGCAGCGAACATAGAGCTCGTCTTTGCGGAGTAGGGTCACCAGGCGTCCGTAGGGGAGTGACAGGAACTCTTCCAATCTGCTCACCTGCGACCATGCGTACAATGAGATGAACGGTTCATACCTCCTTCGTTCCACATTAACACTATTTCTTCTGGCGCCGAGAAGAAACGTTATCTTCCTATCTCGTCACTTGACAGGGGAGATCAACGTGCTTTGGAAGACACTGAACATGGTCCACAGTGAATCTTTCCCTTAACATTTGCCTAGATTTCTCACTGGTGCACACTTGACGCAGGTTTTAAGACCAATATGGAAAGCTGAAAAGGCTTTCGAAAAACTATTCTTGCTTGGTACGGATTTGAGGGGAGGTCATGGCTTGCTACTCCCGAAGCTATTCCAAAATTATTTCCATTGAAGGAAGACCCAACCACTCCCTTTGTCGCTTTTATCTTTTCCCACCGTCCATCGATAATAGCTCACGTGATTGAAATAAAAGTTATTTTCAAATTCATTCTCATTCTGCAGTGGTGACACTTAGACAAGAATGTGGCACTCCACTTGAAGAAACTTAGCAAAGCATCACGTGGGGTAGTTTTTGACTCACACTGGAGAAATGCTGTTCGATGAAACAACTTGCGAGAGAATAAAGTCCCGTCATTCCATGTTGCAAGGCGAAGTCTGCAATCCCGATGCAATTCGAAGGCTCCAATTGGTGCTCCAAGAACTTGCAGCAGGCGTGCGATATGTGCTGTACCTACAGAACGCCGCCTACTCGATCACTTACAACGACTGTGAGAAAAACAACGCTCTCAGACGATACCGCACAACAAAGGAGACAACAGTAAGTGACAAGAAGTCTCGCATACGATTAAACATCTGCGTCTCAACGAAGGTTCGGTCTGAACGCTTGTACGCTACCACATGCGGCTTTCGGAGGTAATGTCGAAGCATCTTCCATACCTGCAGCATGTTGGCAGCAGGCAAGAGCTGACAGACATTGCTCTCGTCCACATGAATGCGGCCAGTGTATGCGAACTTGATGATTTTGCCCATAGTGTGGAAACCGACACCATGGATGGGGATCTTTTCCATTTGACTTTCCTTCAAGCCGCTGGTGAACATAGCTCGAAAGTACGGGCTCACTGCGGCCAGCACAATTCTGAACGGGAAAGATACGGGATGTCATACGCAGGGTGTCTAAAATAGGATGAGCTCAAGAAACTTGGCCACGTACCTGTGCGCTTTGATGCTTCCTTCTCCAGTGATTTCGATCTCGACATCACACAGCTTCTGCTGGAGCCAGAGTACTTCGAAGATTTCAAAGGCCTCTTTGGCGTACGTCTGTGGTTGATAGTCTTCGAAGGAAGGACTCTCATGACGGGCGGAGTCATTGCATCCAATACGGAAGCAGGAGCTGGTCATCTCTGTCGTCTGCGAACTGTTCTCTTGATCCATTCTGAATTAAGGGCCAGAGCATGCAGGTTTCGTTTCTTGGCTGCTTGTCCATGCATCACCTGGTTTTGAGAGAGAAAGCCACTCATGTTTGCGCACGTTTGTTTCAACATGACATTCCATTGTTTTTTACTGGGTGTCACGCATCAGAAACTTCATATTTCGCCACCTTGTGTACAGCCCAAGTGATATTTCGGCTCTGGAGAGCGTTGTTTCTGTTGATACTATTCTAGTGATACTCGCCTTGAAATCGCACACAGGTATTTAATTTCAAATAAATTTTAAGAACCAATCCATAGCAGAAGGTACTTAAAAATGATTGGTATAAACGAAAATCCACGATAATAAAGGTGCCAAACGTCATACGGAAATGGGCCAATACCATTACGCAACTGACAGTATACTCAGCCAATGAGGTGCCGAGAATGCCAAATTAGGTCTTCGAGTGACGTCGCGCAACTAGGATCTTCAAAAATCAATTTTCTTGCTATTTAGGCATCTGTCTAAAGAGGAAACTGGACGTCTTGAATTTTGAACTATGAGCAACATCTGTCAGTCCGATTGACACATTTCTTGTGGCTACATTTAGAACATCGTAAAACTGGAAATCATGCATGACGCGGCGCCATACCGAAATTTAGCGGGAAAAGATATACCGGAGATACCCTTTACTTAGTCTACGGTTTTACTTACCTCGACTGACAAGAAACCGCTTTTCACAACGAAGAAAAGGCGAACCAGTGGAATTCGCTTACATCCTTCCTCGCTGCACAAAACATGACTCTCCGCCAATCAAAGACGATAGGAAAATTAGCACTATCTTTCGTCTTTTCATTTGTTTAATAGCTATTGTATGCTGGAGCATATAGATCTCTGCACCACGGACCGTGGATACACAATGACAACGATACAAAGGCCGAAATACGGCCTTCTGCTATCATCGCTGTCGCCTGCTAAGCGAACGGAAGGAAAACTCGCTTTTCGTAACGAAAAGAAGGCAGTCACTGAAAAAGCTAGTCAGCGACTGCCTTCTTTCGTTAATCTGAGGCACGTTGATGCTCATTTCTCTATTCCGCCCCCATCTGTGTGTGTTCCAGCTTCAGAACATCAATTTCTATTGCTTCTTACCTTTTCGTGGACCTCCAATGCATAATCCGTTCACCGGATGACCAAAAAAACGGCACTGCCATGTACCAACACCGCGGGCGTAGTGAGAGTTGGAAACATTTTGGTCTCTAGTTGTTTATCGTACGAGCCGATTACAGCCCTTCTTGATAACGGCTATGTTTGACGTGGCAGAGGGAAGAGTGCAGCGTTCCAAACGATAAAGGTCTACACAAGCGTGCTTGCCACAATAGCCAAGCTGCTCTCCGAACTTGCGCAGTCATCAAGCTCGTAGTTTTGTAGCTATCTAGTACCGATATCAGTGCAAGTCATGACACTCTCAACTGAAAGATAAGTCTCGTAGCTGCGGTGGGTTATTTTTTGCTCCAAGCGTGTATTTATCGGCCAGTAGATTACGATGCATATGAATATGGGCCATGTTGCTATCTTAGGGTCGAAAATCCGTTTGCTTCGTGCAGAATATATATAAAGATATCGAATGCCGTGCGAACTGAATCCTGTTTGTCACGCGCTGTCAGTATTTTTTTAACCTCATGTCTGTGTTGCATCTATATATTTGGGATTGTTACGAAGTAAACATGCCTACTTTACACCAAACAGAAGACAGCACTCTTCATCCGGTGATATCCTTGTTACCCTACACAGCGATCAATCAATTACCGTATTTTCCGGTGTATAAGTCGCGGATTTTTTTTTATTTTGAGCGGTGCGACTTATACAAAGTTGCGACTTATATATGCGATATATTATACGGATTCACGTAACTATGCACCACGTGACTTGCGCGACTGTACAATAAACCGTATGGAAAATTTAGAACATTGTCATTTTTTGGCAACTGCGACTTATACAAAGGTGCGACTTATATATATTTTTTTTTTTCACAGAAAATTGTCATTTTAGGTGACTGCGACTTATAGTACGGAAAATACGGTAATGGTCAAATTTAGCAGAAAAGCTTGACACCCTTGAAACTCGTGACTGTGTACTATAAATATACTGTAAACGGAACACTGTACACGTTACACTACTGGGCAAACAAAATCGACAAAGTTGCCACATGACTCCCGTGTTCTAATACTATCAATTAATGAGAAAAGTGAAGGCAACGGCGATGCCACTAGAAGCCTTAGAAAAATAAATTGTATGTTTTGTTTCAACCGTGTGAATGAACATTTTCGGTGAGACAAGGAGACGAGGAGGAAGATGAAGTATAAAGGGCGCTTCCTTTCTTCTTCTTCCTTCACCTGTCTGGCCATTAGCCATTAGCCACGGCATTCTTTCACTGTATACTTGTTTCCTCAGAAGGCACTTGGACAGAAAGCGAACATATACGGTCGATAGATCGAGTGAAAGCGGCGCAGGCGACAAAAGTACGAGTGACGTCACTCTCATGCCCACTTCAGTCCACCATAGTCACCGGCTCTGAATTCTAGGTTATGATGTCAATGGCTTCATCTGACAAGATTTGAAGCTGAGCTATAGTGGCAGATCTGCTCCGACAGCTGCGTCCTAAACACTTTTATATACTTTTTTTTTTTTTGCCTACACGCGCGCGCGCCACACGCGGAAGTGTAGAGAAAGCATGCAGGTGCATAAAGTGTTCTTGCGCCCGTGCGCTTCAGCCTTTGGCTGCCACGTTTTGGCTGGCTGAGCTTGGCTCAACAATCGCATTACTATCACAGCGACTTTAGTCAGATACGGAGCCTCCTTTAGTCGCTCTCAGGATGAATGCCCCATGCACTGCTACAGTTATCGCACCTTTTGTTGCGTAAATCGAGCAGATAATGACACATGCTCGAGATCGCCCTAAGGTGATGATGATGATGACTGGCTATTTCCTGGCGCGAAAGCGACTAAGGCCATAGATAGCCAACCTGTGGCATAATGCGACTTCTTTGATAACGTAAGAAAGGGCTGTTGCAGAGGAGAATAAAATGCGTAGGGTTAAGACAAAGTTGGGTGATGGAACATAGTACTTTGGAGTTAAAATTTTTACACTGGTAAAGGGTACGGAGCCCAGTTCAGGCTCAGTGAAGTTGCCAGATTAGTCCTTAAAAGCTCAAATGATTAATTAAAATTTCCCAGTAAAGCCAATGTCTTGTAAAAACCCGAGTACTCTCTATAAGGCTATGAAAGGCTCATCACCCAGCAGCAACACCGGGTGAAGAAGCAACGTTCTTTTGTAGAAAGCAGA
Source organism: Ornithodoros moubata (assembly GCA_029532675.1). Taxonomy (NCBI): domain Eukaryota; kingdom Metazoa; phylum Arthropoda; class Arachnida; order Ixodida; family Argasidae; genus Ornithodoros; species Ornithodoros moubata. Next base: position 10,319 of record JARGYV010113079.1, on the reverse strand, counting down.
CAAATGACGGTGTCGTGATCGCTAAAATAACGGGCAAGTAATGATGCGCTAAGGAGCTACTGCATCTTGTTGCAGTATTCACAAAGCGGTCTGTATTGCACAAGCAAATGTTAAGGGGAAAAAATAAATACAAAAACAATACTAGTATCATTAGCACACCTTGAGGTGGTAAACGGTGCATAAAAAAAGAAAGAAGAGACGCATAAAGGTGACCTACAATCGTTCTATTCATGAGACCTCAACACATCAGCTGTCCATTGGCTGCACAATGGGATCCCAACACAGTCTGATGAAGTACCAGTCCTAATACGTGTTCAATAAATATGCATGGATGGATTCTGCAGAGCTTTCACCATCGTTCAATATGTGGCGGTTATGACGCTGAGCCGCGGGACCAGCTAACTGCTGGATCCGGAGCTCACTGGAATTCCGTACATGATGGTGGCGAATATCACCAGGAAGGCTCCGGCCAGAAAGTCGCTGAAAAACAATGTTTTACGTGATGGAATTGTGTCAGTCAGCACGTGAATGCAGGGACTGACGTGGACGAAGCTTAGGAACAGCGAAGCTGCTCAGTATGAGTCACATGCCAACCCCCCCATAAGCAATATTCTAAAATAAAACTTAAAAAATGTTGCATTATCTATGTTATATCTTGCTTAGAAATTCTACTCCATATTTGCATTGAACCTGCGATGCATACGTACGCTGTGGGCAAGAAGTCTCCAAGAAGAAAGTAGGAACAGAGTGCTGAAAGCACGATGGAGATCGAAGTTGCAAAGCCCTTGAGTATACTGTCCGCATAGCGTACAGCCAACGACACCACCAGACCTCCGAAAGCCTGAAGAATCGAGGACGACAAAATTTGTCTCTACAAAGCAAAGTAAGGAAGAAAATAAGATGTCACTTACCTGGAGAAATATAACGATCCAGGTGATGTAGTTGTAACCTTGAAAGAATCCTCCCATCACGAGTCTCTGATAGTCGGCGAGGAACATGGCAAGTATTCCGAGGATCAGAGCAAATATTGCTAACGAAGAAGAGAATAAAAACTGAACGGTTCTGCACTGTCAAGAGCATCCCAAAAGAATAGTGAGCTGTGAACACTTCTCAGTGATAGACAATGTTACAGGTTGTAACGCATTTACGAAACGGTGTAAAAAGATTTTGCCCTCTCACCCAGTTGTATATTTCTGATCCAGAGAGACTGAGAAAGTCCCTTAAGTAGCTTCTCGAGGTAGACCCCACTAAATCCACTCGATACGCAAGAAGTTAAAATGGCTAAGAGTCCCCAAAGTCTTGAGGTAGTGGACCCTTGAGTGACCTGTTTTCCTGAGTTTGCAACTGGCATCTATGTATGAAGAAAAAAAAAGCAACAGGAAAACTATTATTGAGGTACAAAACAGAGGATAAATTAGCTAGGACACTGCGGCACTCACTTGCACGAGAACAACACCTCCCATGAGAAGCAGAAGTGCTATCCACTGTTGAAAGCTAAGCCTCTTCTTCAGCATGATAACGCTGAACACGGCTGTTGTTAAAATCTTGAGCTGATATGTCACCTACGTTCAGAATTGACAGGTAACAACTCATTCAGCTCCATGTGTACCTTCCGATGCCTCTGCATTATATGGAGTCATAGAAAATGCCAGAATAAAATACCAGAAAAACCATTAAAAGGAGATGACCGAAGCATTTTGAGTGCACCATCAGTGGCTACTTTTCCCACACTATCTTACTAGTAGTGCCCTGTTACGTTTTGACATTCCTGCTGACCGTCCTCAAGGGATGGACTGACTGACCAAACGCGATCCTCGTAAATCATCTCATTGGCATCTTCACCCCGAACCACGACCACTTCCATTTTAATAAGACACCGGTTAGCAACAACAACCACAATCAGCAGCATCACGCCACTAACTCTGGAAGTAATCCAGTTTCTACGCTGATAAGGAGACATACATATAGAAAGGTCTCTTACGTTAAACATGCCATATATTCGATTAACCCGTCACTATGGAGATCAATGATTAGCAGAGGGAAAGTACTCTGTTTCAGGCAAGCAATTATGCAAGATACAAACCTGATATGTAGCAGCATCTAATAAAGACAGTGCTAGAAAAAGCAGGTTATTCTGAAGTGTGTAGAGGCCTGCTGGAATTAGCATTTTGAAAGTTTCTTTTGGCTTGCACCACACTTCTTGGTGAAGCTGTCGCACCAGCCGTAGCGGATTTCCATCTAGAAAAACAGAGTTAATCTTAAGGCAGTGAAACACAGCTGACCTTTTCTCCAGGAGTGGTCTTACAAAGCCACTACAGTACTGGTGATAAATGTACCTTGTTCCCAAAGAAGAACAGATGTACACACTAGAATCTTCAAGAACTCGGATGCCACAACCGCCGAGGAAGAAAGGTAGCGAGGTCCAGTTACAGACTGTGTCCGAGAAAAACGCAGCACAAGGACCATCGCTGTCGTCTGAATGACGATGATAGCCAATGATGAATACTTCAGTAAGCTGTTCATCTGTTAATAAAGATAAATTCCTGTAACTAATAAATTTACAACCAATGTATGAGCAAAGTATTTTAGACTAGACTCGAATTCATCCCCAGCAGACGACGTACCACCAGTGGAACACCCCAGTTACTTGTTATAAACTGCTACAAGTACAATTACCAACGTTTCGTACCTCTCTTTCTTTCTTTTTTTTTACATGGAGCAACAACGGCCTGTAGCCAGTTTCTCGGGTCCACAGTAGTACACTCTGTCATAGCTGTACTCATGATGCTACCGCAAATCTAAAGTAGCCGTTCTACATACTGTTATCATCATTTTAGACAGGTACGTGTCTCTAGTTTTATATTACATAATCGGAATCAGCCTGTGTACGTGCTGTGGTGCCGCCTCCTTTCCTATAGCAAGTGTGCAGTGCATTTCACCTTTATCGTGACTAGACGGGGCCCCATGTTACGTGTCGCAATGCTTGTTGCGCCGGATCACAACTGTGTAGCGGCTGCTGCGCGCAGCAGAGAGCATGTCGTCACCTTGCAATCACTATACGTGCTGCATAACACAAAACAGGGTAACTGGCGAACGACTACACCGGGTTACTCGTCGGCTAGTATCGGTGACATTAGACGGCTCCAGTGGCTCTGAGTGGCCAGTGACGCACGCGCCACGACTCTGGATCTACTACGTCACTGGATCTTGCAATGAAAGACAATATGCATTCCAACGGGATAAATCTGCAGATAATAAAAAGCTGCTCTTCGCACCGCTGCAGGTCACCGATAATTATTGGATTGAAATTTGACTTGACTCGGATAGTTTGCGTGAGTTGCCAACCGAGAGTGCAACAACCTTCCCTCGTCGCGAAGTCCACGGGTGGCTAACGTGTTGCAAGGGCAGCAAGGCTTATATGTGCTTCCATATCGAGGCGGTTACTTTTCACAGGGATTTATGCACGTTAAAAAACTCACGTCCTTTTCTCTTCTATCTTTTTCCCATTTTCAGATCACGCATACTTTGTGCCATTTCGGGATGGACCTTTCAGCCGAGGATCAGCCGTGACATGGATGTACAATTAATTCTTAATATTACGACAGCGTAAAAGTTCTGTGCACCTTCTTCAACGCGTCCCGTGCTAGTTATGTAGTTTCTAATACTGCATACATAATTTTAATACTGTAACAATACGAGCATCGTAAAAACACGGACATCACAGGTACAAACAAAACATCGAGCAGCTTCGACCCTGAGGCGTTTTGCTTTAATTTCAGCTATTTATTCAATTTGCCATTGCCATTGCCTTTGAGAAGTTTATCTGCTTTCTTGCGTAGCTGACGAAGATCTGCTCCAGGGTGGTATCGCTCACGTAGAACTCTTTGAAGCGATGCCTTTTCTGAATTGTAGCCATCTTGGAGAATAGTTCACTCCAGCTTGTATACGTTGTGCCTACCCGATATTCCAGAATTCCCTGAAGATCAACGAGAAGCCCCCATATGTATAGGGATTTTTAACACCCGGCGCAAGCTCGGTTACCTGGAACGAATGATCCAGTTCGCAATTATGAAACTCCTGCTGCATGTCGTGTGTCAAGTCCTCCAGGAATTCAGAGTCGTCGATGCATTCCTGGCGCGTCTTTACCGTTATGGTGTAACCGCGCCCGAATTTGCTCTTCAGCTGCTCTACTGTTCCGATGCACTCGAACTGACCAGACAGCAGCAAAGCGATGCGGTCGCAAAGTACTTCACACTGCCGGATACTGGAAGTCGTATTGCCTGTTTAGGTACCTGATCATGTATGAAATGCTGTTACCTGTGTGAAGTTAAAACTATAGATACATCAGTCATGTCCCGGATAATGGTGAGGCTTCTGTTGATCTGCGAGCGTGCAGAGACATCCACACCTGTCGCTGGTTCATCCAGAAATACTACTTTGGGTATTCCCATAATGGCTATGCCGATGGATAACTTACGTCTGTCGCCCTGCCTGCAACGTACATTGTGCTGTTAGGTACGCGACGAAAGTTTGTTCACCTGGTCAAAGTTTGAGCCTACAGCACTAAAGCCTTAAAATGCAGTATAGCTTCGTCGGAAGCCTTGCCAGAGGTTAGAGGTCAGAGAAGTGAGAAAGCAAGCGAACAGGTGATATAATTTTCTGATGAAAAAACGAGGAGGCGCGAACAGGGACCGACACGGAAGGTCTTAAAACATCTTTTGGATTTCTAGCCGAAGCTGTTCGAAAATAAAATGGTAGCCGACAGAGAGCCCTACCAATAGGATTCGTCCCCGCAACCTCTGCTGCAGGTGCTGCTTCAGAAACAGCCCACGAGCCCAGTGTCACAACACATTGTAGCAGGCTTACGTGTAAACGGCGATATCGTTGTCTGCAACCTTATGAAGGTCCATAAGACTCAGCAAGTTAACGACCGCGCTGTCGACTGATTCTGCCGGTACCCCTCGAAGCACGGAAAACAGCGTCATAAGTTGTCTTCCAGTCATGTGATCTGGCAGGCTTTGGCCTTCTGGGCAATATCCCACCTGAGGATGATGATACGTCAGGTTATATTGTCCTGTGGCCCATCGAGTGAACCCATAACCTGTGACAGAAACTTGGATGGATCGCCTACTATGGACGCGTTGCCGATGTAAGCATCCCCTGAAGAAATCTCGGTGATTCCGTTCAGCATCTGCATCATTTCAGTTTTCCCAGCTCCTGTGACCCCGATAATTCCAAGACACTGAAGGGACCAAAATTGTACGTAAGGTCTGCTAATCCATCCTTCCGTCATAAATACTATTGCCCTGAACACTATAACAACGAACACGCACCTCCCCGGGCTTCAGCACGAAGCTCACGTCAGTTATGCCCCGTCGAAGACCGTACCGCTTGCTAAGCTTCCTCACGACAAGCGCCCATTCTAGCAGTTCCTTCGATGCAGCACCGTCCTGAGCACACACTTTCTCCACCAGTTTGGCTTCATCTCGCACATCGGAGTCTAAGGCGCTCGTGTAGAGGCGCGGACCTTCGGTGGATGTCAGCGGCAACATATCATTTTGCGTAAGGCAAGGCACCATATCTCGGATGGAGCGTCGAAGTCGTCGAAACGTTTCTGTCTCGATAGTAGAGACAAGCATCAGAAGCACCAATCCCTCGAGGAACAGGAACAGACATTCCGGAAGCACACTGCCGCCATGAAGCTCAAGCGGTTGCACCACGGCTGTTCTGTTCCCCGTAGAATTTGGGTGGAGGGCTCCTGTTAAACAGCGAGAGCTTGGTTAAAGCATCTCATTTCGCTGCCAAAGCTGCCTTGCGGTTATCCTTCAAGATGGTCATGGCAGGCCGGTAGGCAACATGTCCTGTTGCTGAGTAATAGACTCGAGCTCCCCTTGACGTTCCCACCACCCCACGCCCACTCCCTCCCTCACCGAGTTCTGTTCATTCGCACAGCCCGCCAGTTGCGTTGCAGCCAATGTCCTTTGCGTTGTGAACAAGTAAGAACCAGTTAATGTGCACTCACTCACCTTCACAGCAATACTGCAAGGATACTGTACTCTCCAGCTCTGCGCCTCTGCAGATGTGCAACAGGTGCTGCTTGTTCACATTGCAGACCCTATTTTCTCGGCTCAACTTTCGCAGTTTTGAAACGCCCCGCGTTAGAGTGTACGTAGGAAGACAACTGCAGGCCACGTCCAGAAGTTTGGAAAAGAGCGTCGTCGTCCAGGGTTCATCACTGGCTACCTGTCGAAGCACCCGTTCGAGGGAACCCAATGTTCCTGTTGGGCAATAGACTTGTTGTAGTGACACTGTACGTCAGGGACTGTCACGTACCTCCGATGAAAAGGCAGACGGCCAAAACTGAAAGGCCAAGGGAGCCATCGTGAAAGAGCGGAGATGTCAGGTAGGTGAGGGGAATAACAGCCACACCGTGAAGGAAGAATAACAAGACTAGTCCACCTGTGAGAATAAATTAAGGTAAAGGGTGACAAAAGGCAGGAAAGAAATGTCTCCTACGCATTGACCTAGAGTCCACATGTACAATTACGTCACTAAGTCCCCTTCTTGGCTGCCGGGATACAACGAACATTTTCCGGCGCTGCCACTACTCACATCACTTTATGTACCACACTTTCCCCCCTACTCCTGTGCGATGACACCCGCCCTTCAGCTGGTGAACTCTTTTGCATTGCCCAGCTAATGCGTGCTCACCTGTGAATTCGATGCCGATCAAATCTTGGTGGTTGAACAGTATAGCGGGAATAAAGGAGATGGCGCACAGTACCACGAGCAAAACATCGAAAGTGAAGTTGCCGAGCCAATACAGCGACCCGGGCAACCCAGTAATGAGCTGCAGGTGCTTGAACCTCGAGATCCGTTCGGAAATGGGATAAACTACAAAGCTAGCAGCGTGGAAGCAGATCGAAAGAGGCACGAACACAGCAGACAACAGGTTGACCACTATACGTTCTCGGGTCGTCGCGTCCTTAGTGGTACCGATCTTCAATGCGTTCAGGAGGCCTTCCAGAACGCCTAATTCGTGCGCTTCCGTGTCGTTCACGAAAGGCTTGTTGATGGGTACAAAATTGATGTTCTTTCTGCCTGTGATATAACGCAGAATCGACGTGTGGTACAAGCTGACCGCTAGCGGACCTGAATGGGGGCACTGTCCATTGAACCAGATTGTGACCTACGCAGAAAACGGATAGCAGACTCATTGTGGCTTTTCTAAAAATGGTTGCATTGTGCTTAGTGCATAGTGATTACCAGTGTCCAATGGGTACATTTGATGTCAATATACGAAAACGTTTGCGTAGCCTTGGGATACTGACGGTGAAAGGGACACTCACCATTGACCCACTGCTCACAATGTACCCGAACTGGAGTCGGTAGACATACTGTCGAGGGTTGTCTTCGGCGTAATCCAAGAGCCGGGAATTGATGCGGTCACTGTGCATGTCCACGAGCACGATGTTGTCCCCGCGGAGCTTGTCAAGCAGTTGCTGTCCAATGATGTCGCCTTCATTGTTCGACACCAAGAAGCTGGTGACCTTGGAGAAGACCCGTCGCGGGATGTAACTCAGCTGATTTTCGAGCAGCTCATCGTCAACCGCAAGAAGAGGTCGGCGGTAGCTAAGCTGCAAGAGGCCAGACAGCAAGAGCACGACAACTGGGACTACCCAGCGTGGAACTGGCGAATGCCAGTCGCGGTTCCACTGGTGTAGTCGCTTTATCAGTATGGCGGTGAACAGGCGCCCGCTGCTTGGTCGGGTACATTTAACTTGGGTAGCCGGAACGTCGATTTCGGAATCTTGCGGGGCCACGCTCTCAATGCCGGCTTGTTCGAGTGTTGTCTCTTGCGTCGCCTGCAACGTTTTTGAAGCATTTTTCGTTGGGCTCGTGGCTGCTCAGTAGCATATGACTTCCGATGTCAAGCTTGGAGCGTGCATGTATGACTTGTGTATCTGTATGCTCGAACATGAATGAGACTCATGCAGCATCGAAAATTTTATCCCGCAAGGCGCTACCAGCTGTTTTTTGGCAAGTAGGCAGATATATCATGATGTAAAAGCTGCAAAGCGGAGACGGGAATAACCACAACTACTGCCTACTAAAGGAGTTTTTCCATGGGCAATGTTCGCAGAAAATACATAATACAAAGCAGACAGGCTAACTAGCCCGGCGTACGCGCTGTTTCCATCAGTCATCCCCGTTTGCCCCTTTTTCGCCACACAGAGCCATGCCTAGATCGAGCACATACAATCCTACAGAAGGCATCCAATATGTCTCGTGCTATATAATGCAAGGCTCGCACTCACCTTATTGAGAACATCTTCAAGCGTCGTCACCACGACACTCATAGATGCGATCCTCAACTTGTTTCTCTCGTTGTCTAGTTCCTTAAACAAGGCGACCATTCGTCGAGTCCCGGGGTTAGGTCCTATAGCATATTCGGCCTCGTAGTTGGTGTCCAGCTTCACTGTTAGGTGTGGGATGTGCCTCCGCAACAACTCTTCAATGCCTTGGGCATTGCATTGCGCGTCCTTAATAATCTTGATGCTGTATCCGGCTCCAAAACGATCCCTGAGAAACGAAGGGGAACCACAGCACCAAAGGAGTCCCTTGTTGACAATGGCTATCTTGTCCGCTAGGACGTTCGCTTCTGTGAGGTTCTCAGAGGCGATCAAGATGCAGCAGTTTCTGCGAGCCTTGAGCAACAGTTCCCAAACCTCCCTCTGTGTGCTGGGGTCCATAGCGACGGTTGGCTCGTCGAAAAGCATTATCTTGCACTGGAAATACGGGCATACAATGTATACGCTCTTTTTACGGTATAGCTGTCTATCTAAAAGCCGTCTAGGGTGTTCATACCACCCTCCTTGAAACTGAGCAAGCAGTGCAATGTCTGGCTCATGGAAATCACTTATGGGAGCCCCCAGAAAATTAATTGCGTGCTACACGACTGCCCTGTTGTACGACCACTCACCTTGGACCCCACCAGGATCGTAATGGCAACACAGAGCAATCGCTGCATGCCGTCGGCCAGCGTAGGTGGCATGTAATTCATGTACGCCGGCATCTGAATATCTGCCAGTAGCAAGTTAATTTCTGTCCGTATCCGGTTCATGCTTATTCCTTTGAGCTGGGAAGTGATAAAAGTCAGGATGGCTGCCCAGAATCTGTGTTTCTGCGAGGCTGTCCTTACTATTGCGAAGAAAAGAAAATGCTCTTCCACCGTGAGTTCATCAAAGAGGACGTTGTGAGGTGGACAGTAGGAGATCCGGTCACGCGCTTCCCTGGTGTTCACGGCGACGTTGCAGTTGTCTACCATCACCGCACCGCTGCTCGGTGGCACCAGGCCTGCACGAAACAGCTGGTTAGTCCCGGCGGTATTCATCCCTAGCAGCAGAATGTACGAAGAGTCGGGTACAGGTGGTTCCCTCTGACACGCTGCGAACTACAAAGGCATCCTTGATCAACCCGTCCACCTCTAATGCATCAACTACAAGGTGATGCTCGGGATGTAGCTTGGCGTTGTTACCGGTTATCATGTTGATTATCGTAGATTTTCCGGATCCCAGGGGTCCTAGCAGAACAGATATCTCGTGCCGAAAAATTTTTAGGCTCATCTGGTGTAGGGTGAATGGTCCGTAGAAGGCCTACCGGAGAGACAGTGCAGAGTTTGCAGGACGTTAGGACTTCTTTCAAATGCCCGCATATGAAGTATTAGTTGCACAGATTTTCCGACCCGATAAGTCCACCACCGATACAGTGCAACGAAAACGAAGTATCGTAGGTGCATATCGGAAGTACGGAAGTAGTTTTAGCTGGCGCCAACGAAAACAGGCCGACTCAATGTGTACGACTCATCCAAGCGTCATCGTCTTCTACTGCCTCCACCTGAACTCTGCCTCTACCTACACTCTAGTGGAGAAGAAATGCCACCTTTTCTTCTTCCTCTGCCTTCGTATTTTCCTAGGACACGATTCGGACAACGATACAGGTCCAGTTCATGCGGAACGAGTCGGAACTCGATAGTCGTCCGATACCATTACGCGCTTCCGACCCAGGTCGCGCGTGCGCAGTTCTCATTCTGATGAGTCGGAAAGCTTTCGGAGTCGGAGAACTGTGCAACTAAAACTCTCTATTATCAGTCGTGTTCGTTTGAACCAAGTAGTGATTGGTGATCTAAGGCAAGAAGGTGCGTGCGCAAGAGGGACGACTGTAGAGCAAGTGAGGTTAAGTCTAGGGTGAAGAGTCAATTCGTGTCAATGCATCTTATAGGAGGAAAAGGTGCGAAGACTTTTCAGGAAATCCTAATG
>JARGYV010113072.1:0-18971 GCA_029532675.1 Ornithodoros moubata | reverse complement strand
ACGCCGCAATTCGCGAAATTTAGGGGCCGCGAACATATGCCCTGTACCCGATTCGCGAAATTTAGGGGGCGCGAAATAAAAGGGTTTTACAGTAAAAGATTTTTCTTCATAATCGCTATTACTGAAGGGAAGCAATGCACAAAGGTGGGAAAATCTGAGTGACAGGGACTTATTGCAAGTCAAAGTACTGTATATAGAGATGAAGGTAAAGTTAAAAAGAGACAATTACTCGCAGTTGTTGGCCGTAGCAGTGAATAGAGGAGCAAAGGTGGATGACGGTTATTGGCAGGTGTGTTATCGCAATGATATTTTGACTGACACAGTTTAGCAAGCTTTTACAACTCTGCGCCTTTATTCTGGAACAGTTTACCAGGCTTTTTACAACTCCATTTCGCCAATACAAGTGTGCACACACTACAGTAAAGCGTACAGATCAAATCTGTTTCCATCAAGTCCAGTAGGAGTATTACTTGTATTACTTGCATGTTTCTGCCTCAAGTGAACACTGCATGCATACATGCCTGCATTTCTTCAGGGAAAATGGGTGCAACTGATGCAGAAATGTAGGCACTGTACTGCCTAAAGTTCTCCAGTGAGATTAGATTGGCACCTATGCAATGTGGCTTTCACACGCTTGCCTCCTGTACTGCTTTACTGCCTGTTCACTTGGTCGCTGAACTAAACACTCATGATGGTTACAGATGACACCAAATACTGGCAGAATCAACAGCTGAGAGAAATTTCCACTACTCCACACGTTTCTTAGAGCTGCCCCATGAGTCTTGCTGTTTAAAAACTGCCACACGAGAACTGATGACGACACTTCACGAAATATGTTAAGCCGCTAGTCAAAAGTGAAATCTAGTACACGTACGGCTGATAATTTACTGTCTTCCGTAGCACCCTCAGATTAAAACAAAAGATCGGCATGCTCTTAACCGGTACCTTCGGCTGCACCTCCACTGTTTAAAAGAGATTTCTGAGCAGTAGAGTCGAATACCCCATGCACACATACACCTCGCTTTTTCCAAAGGCATAGTCTTTAAAATGAAGTACACATAGTGGGCAGAAATGGGGCACGGGACGGTAAACATTCAGGAGTTTTCGTTCTTCACTGCCTTCTCTTTGAGACGGTCCCGCAAGTTGTAAAGCCTGGTAAGCAGTGCTGAGTACTGGAACACGCCTCGCTGCTCTCCAAAAGGGTCCTGTTCAAATTGTATGCAAAAAAAAAAGTTTGTCACATTGCGCAATCAAGGAATGCAAATATGCTATGAAACAGTATTCAATCATATATCGATATTTCTGCAAATTAGAAAGAACTAAGTGCTCCCAGTCCTCAGCTCCAGCAGTGTAACCTTCTGCTGAGTGAGAAGGTAACGCGTGCCGCACTACAGTTGGAATTTAGGCATACAACAGATTTTTGTCATGTAGCGTGGAAGAGTGCATACTGAAGTTGGAGACAGCAACTATGAAAGTGCCTATAAAAGTTGTTTTAGGTTATCCTGTAGAAAGAAGGAGTTTTGACTTACACTCATGGCTAAGCCTGATAGGTGGAGTTTGTTCTTGACGACCGACTCGTAGTAGTCGAAATAATCCGGAAACGCCTTTTCAATGGCTTCCCTGTGTGGCCAAACACACATAAAGTAGTACTGGGGCCCAGTTCCCAGCATTCTTTCAATCGCACACTTTCTCAAAGTGTGGCGATATATACCGGGCGCAAAGCCACGTCTCGTTAGCTCACATAGAATAATACTCTCAATGCTTCTATGGCCTTGTAGGCGATGTTTTAAAGAAGTGTTCTTAGAATAATGCCCAGGTCACTGAAAGAAAACAGCAGGGATGAAATCACTGTAGGGTAGGCTTCACCCTATGCGTTAAAGAGTTCAGTGAAGCCCCTTTGCAGGTAGGCAAGACCCGAGTGTAAGTATTTTCACTTCCACAATTTGTTTGTAAACATTAACAGGAGGTTACACGAAATCGTGATACTGTAATTTGTGAAATAATTCTCATTTAACCCTGTTTTGAAACCTTTACACATCTCTCACCAGCCTTCATAACACCTGCACTAGTATACCAGAACTTTAAAGTTAACACGTTTAACGGCTTCTACCTCTAACGAATTTCCTAGAATGCCTTCACTGTCCTGTGCCTGCACGTTCAGTCCAAAGCACAGATGTAAAGTCCCGGTAATAGTCATCCAAATGGTTCCCGTTCTTCAGAAACTTACCGCAATGCCGGAGGTTCGAACACATCAACGAGACACGACTCTACCATGTCACACACAGCCACACGGATAGTTTCGTGCCGGATGATTTCGTTATAGCGTTCTGCATCACCGGGATTTCTTTCCTGGAAGTGTTAACAGATGGCCACAATGTGAGGGAGTAAAGTAATGAGAGGAAGAGGAAACATGTTACCTTCTCAAAACCGGGCTCGTTGTGGTATGGACGATCATTCATCAGTGACTGAATAGAGATGAGGACGCTAGAAAGACTCTGTGCTGGGCTCCATGCGGGACCTGCCCATGTACTGAAAGAATGAATGGCCAAGATCCAGAACTTTTACTCATTGCTGAACTTGTAGCTACACTCAGTGCCACGCTCAAAGATACCAAACGTACTTATCTTTTCACTGATGCTCACTGCTAACTGTAAAACTCTTATAAAATAAAAGATTTGTGGTGGTATGCGCATCGTTTAGGATGTAATCCTATTTTCACGTGTTATCTTTCCTGTGTTCATAAATATCGGAATGCTTGCGACGTGAATGTCCGTCTGAACTCACCCCAGGATACTTAAGCACACTTTTCCATTACGGTAAAGGTTGGGATTGAAGCGGACGCTTCCGTAGCCAGTCGTCATCAACCGCACTCGTGGAGGTTGGATCGGGTAGTCCGGAGGACACTGGAGTAAGAAGTAGAAGAAACCACCTTCGTACGGAGTTTCAAATGGCCCGGTGACTAGCGCATGGATCTGTCGTGGAAAAGCACTTATCATTCACACGTTATGACTTGTAAGGAGTCCTAGCATACATTGCATTTAAGCTCATACCCTGGTAATGTTTTTTTCATCTGGAACAATGATGACGCCTGGAGGTGGTTCCGCATGGATGTCAGCTATGTCGCTGCACACAACAAAAGGTGCAAATAAGTGAGGTTACTGTTTCTTTTACAAAGCATGGTGCTCTTTGGGGCAGCGAAAGAGAACTGAATCCATCTCATGAACTCACGCGCGCTACCAACGCTCGATCTGCCAGTGGCTCTTAATGTCCATTTCCTTTGCCTGTTCGCGCATATACATGCCTGCGAAAAGCGTGACCTTTGGGCAAAACGACGGCATCTTAGTTATGAGTTTTCTTGAGCGTGTTTCTTTTTTCTAGCTCAGGCTTTTATTGAATGGAGTTCGTCCACCAGCACGCCTGCGTTTATGCCATTTTATCGGACCCGTGTAACTTTTATCGCCACAAGATTACACGAGCCTGACTATGTGTTACGAGTAGCACAACACTGCCACACCGACTCATGCTCGTACCGTTTCGTCCGGTGCAAGCATTGGGGCGATGGTACTTCGTGTTCGTGAACGTATGGGTCCCAAGAATCCACGACGTTTTGTGCCATTTCACCTCGTCCTCAGGTTTTAGATCCTTCGGACGTTCCCCGTGGTTTGCAACCACGAGATCACGAGCGTCTGTCACTCCACATCACTTGCTGTACACTATTTTCGACACTTTCACTATAAATATCTAGATAACATGACGTGCTCCGTGGCCTGAAATTCTTCTGCTAGCGAAGAAGGAAATGTTGTGAGCATGTATAGCTTTTCATGCCGACTCGTTAGCGAAGAAATACCTAGAACGTTGGAACAGCAGATCTGCGAACCAAGTCCAGATTTGTTGTAGAGTTGCTTCCACTTTGCAAGAAAGGTGTTTGCTGATACGTACAGTCAAAGCGTTGATTCAGTAAACGAGAAAGTACCGACAGAGTCGTATGAACGACAGCGAGATTGCCATTGCGCTTGCGACTCTTGAAGCTAGTAAGGCAGCCTGTGCGTTTTAGTACTTATCTGTGGATCTAAAAAGTACTTTTTGCAACGCTTGCTGTGACCAACTTCTGAGGACTACTCCTTTTAGACCGTTCTGTAGAACAACTAGTACTACCTCCAGCGCGCAACAAAAAGCAGTCTGGCCATCATGGAGGTAAGAAAAGAAGGAGGCGCCCCAAGCCGATTTTTCAATGGGAGGGAGCGTGGCAGCACAGCACGCAAAGGATTGTGGGATCTTGCCCAAAACGTCAGCATGTACGCAAGCAAGCATTGGCTGCCTCCACACGATTGTTTAGTGTTACCTTGGCGACGCTTTCTTTGCGGTACCGTTGGTGTTGTACTGAACAACAAGGAGATTTCCTTCTTGGTTCTACAAGACAGTGCCACTCAGTGGAAAACGAGATTCTTCTACTCGGGTGGTTTGCTTGTTGAACCTTTGTGTGTAACGGATGCTACACAGAATACAACAGATTTCCGGCGTAATAACGTACCTTGTTTTACGTTGTTAATCTAAACGCTTTCCTCTGTTTCTTCGTTACTGCTACCTTTCTTGGATGCAGTGGCTTGTAACGTAGGCTTCTGAGGCATTGCTGTTGATTCGCTAGTTAATTCCATTACATATACGTAGAAACATGCCTAGAAATAGTCATACTCGCAACACGCTAGAACGTTTTGGGCAAGACGTAATGGCGGTTTTGACACATGCGACCGCCAGAAGGGCCCTACGGCTTTTTGATTTTTGCGCCGCCTCTTTTCTTACCTCCATGGTTGTTAGTTATGGATAGTATCGTGGATAATGGCCGATTCTAGACAAGTGGCCAAGATGGCTGGAAGAGTGCAGTCGGAAAACGGTTGTGGCGATCAAGACGAGACGATTTCTGAGGATGAACTCGAGGAGCGCAAACATTTTCAAAGAATCGTAAATGCGTTTAGATGTTACAGGTAAAACCTGGCGTCAATCGTACTTTCCTTCCCCATGACTGCTCGTTGTTACCGAGTTTCCAGTGGAGTCCATACGCGCACCTTTGATTTCACTTACTTAAAAAAAACAAAGATACGCAGTCTACAGCACAATTGCCGTTGCGAAGTACATGAAATGTTACATCTGAAATAAACCTTAACTTTTGAAACGGTTTTGATGACTGTCTGTGATTTTAGTGCAATCATTTTCGGCGTTCGTTCATTTTCAGAGGCTACTCCTTAAGAAGGCTAAACCGAACAGTCAAGTATGTTTCAAGTCTACCACCTTCGCATCAGCAGCTCTTGAAAAAGTACAGGCAACATCTAGACAGAGTGCGGCTTGCTATAGAGCACAACAATGATCTGCTCAGACTGGTCATCGCAAACATTGCCCACATGTTCGAGAACGCTGATCATTCGGATGACGTCAAATCATCAAACCAGGTACGCTAGGTTGGAGCAGTTTGGTTCTCGTCTCGGGGGGCTCAGATTCAAATTCAACTATTCCTAACGGACAATTCCGTACTTTTCTAAGGTGCAGGCCACGGCAATGGACATGGACAAAGTTCAGGGTGTGCTAAAGCAATTCATACGTGAGTGGAGCTCCGAAGGACGCGAGGAGCGACAGGCCTGCTTCCAGCCCATACTGGATGCAGTTGACATTCATTTCCCCAGTGACAGAGTGTATGAATGCTTTTTGAGACTATTGTTCATGTGGTTGCACATTTTGAAATATACTAGCGATCAAAGTGCTCACGCAGAAGGTATTAGCGTACGTAAAAGTAGCACTGCATCAAGCTAGTGTTGTATTGAATAACCTTCAAGTGAGGAAAGTAGTGTGTTGTGATAAATATTTCATAGGGTGTACTTTTTCTTTGGACGTGCAGTGTATGCTTAGAAGTGCAAAAGAAGTGTTGGCAATTGTTATCGAAACTGAATTAAGTTTTAAGGCATGGGTAAAGAAAATTTCTAACATGCAAAATTTTGTGTTCACTCAGTTGTGCCCACTTAAAACAGTATGACTGGAAACACGAAAATCAGTTGTTGTATCAGAGTATTGTCAAATCGAAATTACAACGGAGCATTAAATGAAAGTGTGAAAATTAAAATAGAAATGCCTCAGCAAGTTACTCCACACAAACATTTTGTTAAAAACAATTATATTTTACTTTACTTTATTGGCAAAAGGTCTTAGAAATACACCATGTAAGCCTCTTCAATGTGAAATAAGAATTGCAGCAGACATAATGCAATTTCAAGAATCATTGCAGAACAGTGATCGCATCCACAGCACACTGTTCTGTGAGAGAACAGAGCATTATTTACCATTTGATGAGTACCACAAATTGGTTAGTTTTATCAGAGTTATTCATTATGAACAACCTGCCACTGGGACTTGCTACATTCTCACATGCCGTGTAATCCACTGAGTTCCCATGGCTGTCTTCTGTCTCAGGAATCCGGCGTCTGTGAAAGTGCTGGTACCCGGAGCTGGTCTTGGACGTCTGGCGTACGAGATTGCCCGCAGAGGTTTTTCTTGTCAAGGGAACGAGTTCAGTTTCTTTATGCTGTTTGCTTCAAACTTTGTCCTCAACAGGTAGGTGTTTGTGAAACCGGCACAATAAAATATGCAATGCTTCAAAGAATTTTTGGTACTTTTGTGCTGCAGTTGCAAGGGTACAGACTTACACACGGTGTACCCCTGGGTGCACCAGTATTATAACCACATGGCTTCGGTGGACCAGATTCAGCCTGCTCAGTTTCCTGACGTAAACCCGGCAGATGTGCCCCGAGATGCAGAGTTTTCAATGACTGCGGGCAATTTTGTAGAGGTGTATGCAAATCAAGGTAAACAAAATTTTTTTTTTTAAATGTGCTTATGCTCTTTTTTGTTTTGAAGAGATTTTTTGAGAACACTGCCTCATTCCGAGCTTGATAATAGCCGTGGTAGTACTATGCAGTTCTGTTTAGTTTTTGTTCAGACAGATGCGTGACAAAGGCCTCCCTGACTTTCTTTATTTCATTTAAGGAATTTTAGTTTTCTATCATTTTTGTGCTATTTCTTTTCCCTGTGCTTTCACATTTGTTGAGTTTGAGATCAGTTTTTCTTAGGAAGCATTTAAGCTTGCAGTTGCCTTCGTAACACTCTTGAAAATAGTACGAAAGTGTAACCCCCAAATTGCTAAGTACCATTCCATTTTTAGAAGGAGTCCCCAGGTGTATAAGCAGGCAAAAAGCAAAGTGCTGTTCGTTTGTGCCAGGTATAATCTTTCATGCTTATTGCGACCTATTTTACAGAATGCTCGTGGGACTGTGTGGCGACATGCTTCTTTTTGGATACAGCAGGAAATATTGTCCTTTACATCGAAACTATCAACAAGATCCTTAAACCAGGAGGCATATGGGTCAATCTTGGCCCCCTCCTCTATCATTATGCGGACCTTCCGACAGAGGATTCTATTGAGCCTAGCTACGAGGATGTCAAAGATATAATTAAAGCCTTTGGCTTCGACATGTTGGTAAGCCGTGTATGCTTTGAACACATCTTAAGTTCGATAATGTAACAATATTGCGGTTTGCTTTTACGGTACTTAGCATAAGTGCTAAATGTTGTATTTTAAAAAATTATGTTAAGGCTAATTAAGTCAATGATATCCTAAATTTAGTAAATTATTCAGTGAAGTAGTCCTTCTGCATTCAGGCTCGGTATGGCTTTCCCTCAACCCTTCTTTTTTTGCAGGAGGAAAGGACCGGGGTGGCGACTCCGTACACACAGAATCCGCGTTCCATGATGAGGTACGAGTACAAGAGTGTGTATTTTGTGTGTCGCAAGCCCTACGAAGACAACTCATCCATAGACAGCACCGTGAGCAACAACGGCGTACAAGACGATAGTTCTCCTTCTTGACAGTGATGTGGCATCTAAATAGTTAGAGCCGAAAAACTGAAGCAGCACTTGGCTTTTGTACACATTTTTCTGTGCTGTGCAGCACACTGCCACGTTGGAATTCGCATTGTATATTGACTTTGAAAGAAAAAGATCGCAATAGAAATTATGGACTAGAGTGGAGCCTTGCATGCTTCATTCACTTTTGTCTTGTCAGGTGCTACGATTCAAAATATACAATGTACTGGCACTGATGGAATATCATTTCTTCAGAACAGGTATTCAGAGAGAAAGTAAGGACAGGATCGATGCGGAGGCCTTATAAGGTGGCACTCATGGTAGCACTGTGTCTGAAATCTTCACCAGAAAGCAAGAAACAGCTGTCTTGCTATAATGGAGTATTGCACAAGTGCAGTGGGGAAAGCAGTAATGCTGTTCAGAAGACAGTCTGTCGTTGGAGAAACTCTTTCTGTACTACTATTACAGTATGATGTGTTCTCTGTTATTATTATTCATAATTAGTGTTCTTCATTTGCTATAAGTATACTTTTTATATGTTGTCGGAAAAAACGAAGATGCTTTTCTAATTAATTTGGTAGTGGTGTAAGAGTCTTTGTGGCAGGTAGGTTGCATGGTGCATTAATATTGTCTGGGGTCCTGACTTGATAGCATATTTCATGCAACCTCCCTTCGTTGTAAATAGTAACGTAGGAATAACGTAGGCTTAATATGCAGAATGCAGCATCACCCGTGTTGTATAGTGCAAATTAAGTGCCTTATCACTGTGTTAACTAAAACAACAAGGAGCCCAAGCAAGGATTGGCAGGCAGACCGCACGCCTCCCCCTGTTAACGATACACCACCACCACCACCACCACCAAGCAAGGACTCTCAGAACAGCTGCGTGGCCGACAGCCGATTTTGTCAAAACCTCTAATGATTATCCCTACTTTTAACTTGACAGAATAACAGTAATGTCAGTGTGTTAGAATAATTACGAATCCCGGCTTTTGAATATCTTGCCATCTATACGCATCTATCGAAACAAACCCGACTTGCTATAACACGCCTAACTTTTTTTTTTTTTTTTTTCAAATTCGGTTTCTCAGGCTCAGATGTATTCAGTCCTCTTCTCACAAAAACCACGTGGCTCAAGCGACAGCGTAATGTTTTTAATAAGCAATAGAATAGCAGCGCATCCGAAAAAAAGGGATAAATATATAAGGCGGTTGCTATGCCAACAGTCTGGAGTCCTGATACGACACGGCGGCTGTATTGGCTGTATCTCGGCCGTAAAGAGCACGTTGAGGATGCGGCGGTAGTCGAGGCCGGTGTTGGTGGTGGTTCGCGCAGACTGCTTATTCGTTTGAAGCGTTCGTGTGCTATGTGCGTGTCTCAGCTGCTTCCCTTCTGATTTCGTTACTCCTTCGCACTTTGTCCTGTGAGATATTACTGAAATGTGTGACGTGCGCTTTACCATTTCATTGTGAACAGTGTATGGAATGACTGGAATACCTCCGTGAAACCGGCATAGTGTTCTAGCTTGCGCCTGACGTTCCAGTTTCAGTGCACAGGTGTATCTAAATATGACGATGACCACCATTCCGAAGTTCACGTTGACAGACTATGCTGTGATGATCGTAATGCTGTGTTTGTCATCGTGCATTGGAATATACTTCGCGTGGAGGGACCGAAGGGACCAGTCGAATAAGGCATTCTTGATGGGAAATCGTGAACTTGGTGTGTTCCCGGTTGCAATGTCATTGATGGCCAGTTTCCAGTCTGCGACCACCGTTCTTGGTTATCCTGCTGAGATGTTCTACAAGGGCACTCAATTTTGGGTGGCAATCATCGGGCTGGCCGTCTCCAATGTGTTGGCTGCCGAAATCTTTCTACCAGTACTTTATAATCTACGTCTCACGAGCGTCAATTTGGTAGGTTATCCTTTACGTAATCATTGTCGTGAAAACTCTCTTCAAACGTAGTAGAAGTCGAGAAAGCGAGATTGGTATGATCTGTAGAACAGAGAGGGAAAGCTACACGTCTGTTAGAAAGCACTGATGGCTTGCTATTTATAATGCAAGGCTTCCTATGGTGGACAGGTGTTACCGTTTCAGTATTACGAGAAACATAAAAAAAAAAAAACGTGGTTAATGAATTCCAAGCTTTCCTGTGACATCCCGTTCTGCCTTTTGCTTTTTCCATGGCCAAACGGCTCGAACGTGCCGGCTACATGGTTACCCATAGGCCAATTTATAAACAGTTAGAGTTAATTGGTGAAATTCTTATTGTGAAAAGTCGGGCATCTGCTTGTATAAAACCAGGTGTTCCACGAATCTCTGTCCCCATCCATGTCTCAGGAACATGGGTCAAACGTGTTTACAGATGTCTCTCTCGTTTCCACTGCTCCTATTAGCATCCGCGGAACAGAGGTGATTAAGGAAACGGTTTCCACTCCTGCAGAGACCAGTGGCATTGCACCCTGGCGGTTGCTAGGTGCGTGCCAAAGACTGGGATGGGAGTTATGTGTAGCTTGCACATGTCAGCTGGTCCAGTACTACACTCCTGGCCTAGCTGCTACACGGGATCTTATCGACGCGGTTCAGAAAGTACGGATGTCCCGTATCCGTAACCGACATTAATGCCAACGCTCGTGAGCTCCGTCACTCATGCGTACCCTTTGTTGACAGACGACACGAGCATGAGAGCATGCTGGAGACAAGCGAACGGTCGAAAGGAGGCTAAATAAGCATAAGTTACCCAGAAGTGCACGTCTTCTCGCCCCTCGTAAGCGCGAGAGAGTTTCCGTTCCGTCACCTTCATGCATAAAATATCGGGAAACAAGAGGTACGCGAAAGCAGACTTTCCTTGCCTCGTGCTGTCCATCAACGAGTCAAGTGCGGGCGTTATCTTATCCGGACTGCCTAATACACAGCCGGGTACGGGCGCAGCGTCAGGCGCCCTTTATTTTATCTTACACGTGTGTTATTCATTGATAACGTACGTGCACTTTTAGTCTGCACTCCTTAGGCATACGAAATTTTTTCATGCTGAACCTGTAGTCGCTCTGCGAACTCTTAAGCAGTGCGTCCATGTAGCATGAAGTGGTTGACATATGCCGTTACAGTGCGCTGCTCTATTTCATCGAAAGGTCCAGACCAAAACGAAACTTTGTGTACTTGCCAGATTGTCATTTTAGCGTCTATTTAACACCCAGCCCCTTTTGCGTCTCCGTAAGTTTGCTAACTCACTCGGGAATAACTCAGCTCAGCACGAAAGACGACAAAGAGTGCGAACGCTTTCAATAATGAACATTAGCGCGTGACGCGCTCATTGTCATCAAGTTCACTGCTAATTCACTGGGTGTCAATGGACACGCCTTGAGATTTTCAAGGAATTGGCTGAGATATTCGAGAGTTCGATGTGTACAGGGTCTTTAGACCGATGACGATATCAAACAGAGAATGCATGACAGCAAATGTCCAGAGCATGCGTATAATCTTCGGCTTTGCTGAGGCTGCCCTGCTCATGTTGACGTGAACCTATTCCACGGCGAAGCTGCGAATAAATGAATAGGTAAAATATTCTTGGCCTTATCCACACGGCGGGCTTTCTAAGGGGCGCTCCAGCAGCACACGAGCTTCACATGCAGTCCGCTTAATCCATTTGGTTCATGAAGCCAATCGTCAGTTCACCCTTCCCAGCCCGATCATGCCATAGGGCATCATGAACTGGTGCCCCACAAATCTTGTTAAATAAGCGAAGCAGTCAATATTTATCAACTGGTGGTGCTGCTTGAGGGTTTCCAGATGACGATCAAGCCCAAGTTTGCACGTGAAACGTCGTTTTCACAATTTCGAGCACGTTTTCGGTCGTCAAGGAGTGCCCTTCTTGCACTTCTTCGAGAAGCGAGGCACTTCAGTGACGTCAAAGCAGGTGAAGTACTTCCTTTTTACATGAAATAACATTATAGTTAGTCTCAGACTCCATCTTACTTATTTCTGTGAGTTTGTGTACAAGGTGTATAAGATGCTAAAGCTACTTACGTTTTTTCTATTTCTCCCCCTAGTGATGCCATATATATCATTGGGAATGAGAGGCGCTTGGATGACAACGTTGGTGCAAGGTGTGCCTATGCCTTCCGTACTTACTAACAGTGTACAGAATGTTGTACGGAATAACTACAAATGTTGCAGATGGCAACATTTTCTTCAAAATCTTTCTATATGCGTCCTGAACAGTCACGAACTTGTTGTTTTGACTGACGGTGACAGTCGGTCTTTGGTTTAGAAGATAACGAAGTTGAAGCTCCGTTCAGTGACAGTGATCGTCACGCCCAAGGAGCTCTTCATGTATCACCTGACGAATAAATCAGCGTCTGCACAAATCGACGCGTGTATCTCAACGTATAATTTCCTCTCGATGCCCGCGCTGACGTACAGGCGACCTTAGATACGACCCTGATGACTTCAAATGGGGCCCGTCTTTTCCTGATCCTGCGAAAGGAGATTTATCTCCATTATCATACTTCAAGTTTGATGATGGGATCATCGAAACACATTGTGCAACGACCAGCTGTTGTGGCCGTCTACAACACGCACATGAATGGTGTAGACCTGCACGACATGCTTGTGGATCTCTACCCAATTGACATAAGGCTCAGAAGATACCACCTAAGGATCTTTCTCCATATAGTGGACATATGTTTTGTGACTTACTGGCTCTTCTCCAGGGGAATTTAGAAAAGAAATTGCCCTAGTCATGTTGCGTGCTTGAAATGAGACAAGCAAAAGAAATGCACAAGAAAATGAGGAAGGCCATTGTTGGAAAGCATAGGGAATGTTTGACCTGGCTGGAGTTCTCTGCAGGGAAGACCAATACCGGATATTTGTCTTGATATTGTTGAACGATGGCCTGTACCCGTGCAGGACAAGAAATTTTGCAAGCAATATGTCAATGCCTGTGGCAGGTTCATGTGTCAAGAATGTCAAATGCTCCTCTGTCACAACAGCAACAGAAATTGCTATAAAGAATTCCACAATGTCTGAAATAGCATACGACACATCAATTCTAGTGAATATAATAGATACAATAAAGATTTTTTTGCCTTTCTTTGTACTTATTGTCAAATTGAAAATTGTAGGCAATCCATGTGTCTATCGTACCTCCAAACTTGCTCGCCAGATGTGACGGTGGAAATAGCCTTGCATGTACACAACACTGGGAGCCATTTACAAGCAAATCCAATCCAATCCACATCTTCGCAACACCCGCAGCGTGGACAGCGGGGTCAATAAGACAAAACGTGATCAAATGAGCAGCACCCTATATTTTTCTCTATTTTTAACTTAAGCTTCTTGATACAAGTACTTCGCTTTGGAAGCTAAAAGGCTGGTTACGCAGCAACAAATCACAACAAAAAAAGTTGGTATCTTATACCCACTGTTGCCTGATGAATTGGAGTTTGTTTGCCGCCAGGCGTCGCACCGCGCAATTTTGCAGCAATTTTTCTGCGAATTAAAAATATTTAGATTTGACGGCCGCGCGTGTAAATTATTGTATACAGTTCATGAGCATCGAATTATTATTTAGCGAGGTTCACTTATATTACCTGCCTGACTCTATATGCTTTCCATAGATTCAGTTTCAACTTAATCAAAATTTTTGTGTTGCTTCTTAGAATTTTGCACAAAATTTGATTGTGTATTGTTGCTTCGCTCTCGATTGCATCTGCGACATTCAAATTTATATTTCGTGACACACTCAAACAGTGATAAAAAAAAGTTCAAGAAGAAATTAAAGAAATTCAAAGCGGGGCGGCGCTGCTCAAAGCCTTCTGGAAGAGTCAACTATGGTCCCTGTCTCGATAGAATGGAGGCAAAGTCGTCGTGAAAGAACGGTTGGCAGGTGAGCCACAAATCCGTCCGCGTAGCGGCAGAAACCAAGCGAGGCGCAGACGTGGAGATTTGTAATAGCATATACAAAGCGGTATTGAAAACAACTAACATAGAAAGAAACAAATAATATACAAAAGACATAACAAACTCAGACAAGACGAAAGAGACTTCCCCAACAGAAGAGAAGGGTCCCAACAAGAGAGGGATCACGTTTTGCGGGGGGATCATAGCCTCGTGCCGTTTGAACATGTCCACAGTTTTTAGGGACGCTGGGCTTTTAAAAGGTCTATAGTTTTAATCGCTAACCTTTCATCTTTTATAGTTTTAGTCAGGAACATATAGATTTTACTAGTCGTTCATAACCTTTGTTTGGCGCATTATGGCCATAGTAGCTGATACACACACAAAAAAAGGAAACCGAATCGTCATCATCATCAGCAGAGAGGCCGCCGTTCGCTGTTTGTGTAGTGGACGAACACATGCACGCAGTGGACTCTGTCAACGTGGTGATTTAACACCTCCTAAATTACCTTTGTTAGGGAGCGAAGAACTGCCAACGGAGCCCAACAGGGTCACCGAAACTAACAGGAAGCCTTCTCTCGAAGTGCACGAGAGGCTAAATGAAGAGCTACGTGCACCGTAAGCCCGCAACGCGGCCGGATCGCGTGATGCGGAGCTTGTATTTACAGACCTCGTAGAGTGGCCAGTGCGGGGCCAGTGCCCCATCGGTCGTAGACTGACATTTCGTGGACTTATTTATGGGCTTATTATGCGACGTTGCCGTGCGACGAAAAGGCCGATATCTCTCTCCTTTTTTCTTTGCTTATTTTATTTACCCCCGCAGCCGGTCATGCTTATTTCTTTTTTCTCTCCCTCTTGATGTGGCTAAGTTTAGGCTTGTTCAAATATGGATTAGTGCCGGTTGAGCTCCACCACCACTACATATATATATGAGCAAGTCAAGAAACGCGATTGGCCGGACCTCTTAACCGCAGATCTGTGTGTGAGTGTGTGGTCCCACGGTATGACGTGTGGGGAGAGCCAAAGGCTTCCAGTGACAGGCTGGAGTCAAAGCTCACGGATAAACTACAAGGCTGACAGCACGGCGCCCTGAACGTAAGAAGGCACCTGTGATCAGAGGTGCCTGCTTCGTTGAAGAGACACAGCAACACAAGCGAATCGTCGAGGACCAGAACGTTGCATGGCTGTGCGTTCTCATGTTCGTATGCGATCCCCCTCTCATGATCATGGTCGCCCATGGAGCTGTGGACCCTGTTATTCCACGCTTCGTGGGGGAGTGACTCACAGAGAACTGTGAGCGGGATTCTCAGTAGCGTACACAGCGAAACCATTTGTCCAAAGACACCACGTCTTTGGCACGTCTTTGGTGTTCGCAGCGGCTACCGACAATAATAGCGGAGACCGCAAAGCTCCGTGATTGGTTCCTGCAAAGCTCCGTGATTGGTTCCTGCAGTTGTCGGCTGCTACAGTCGAGAGCAGTAACCTGATTGGTCCGATATGAATCATCCTTGAAATTCTCAACGGCCAGCATATTATACACTGTGGTCATTATTGAATTCTTTCCACAACTACCGACTTGTCGATTCCTTCCATGCCCCGCAGTGCCCGGTGATTCGCCTCTGGTTGAGCTCAACTTTGGTTGACTCAACTGTAGTTGAAAATGCTAGTAGAGCACAAGGCGCTCTACTGCGTTGTGTCTGTCGCCTTTAGTTTCCAAATGGAATGGACATTTAAAGGTTGTCCGTAGCCAGTTCCTGTAGTATGACATGGGTAACTGGAGCTTGAAGTTTGGGGGTCAGGTTACTCACGTCATCATGTCATGCTGATTGCTACTTGCTTCCGCTGTTCTATGCCGCCTGCCGCGACCTAGAAATTTATTTTGCATGGCAGTTCTCGACGGGCTGCATTTCGGAGAAAGTGATCTCCTTTAATGAACATTTTACGACTCGTCGTTAGGGCCCGCGGAAAATTTTCCCAAACATTCTGTGTACAGTGCTTATCGCTTGTATGCGTGCTACGTTTGAGGCCAGGCCCTCTTTTCTCCCTAGCATTCCAAACTTTGCGATCGTTCGTACTTGAGCGTACCACCATCGATTAGAGTGTTTTACGCTTTCTTGGTCTGTTTCTACTCAAGCAGCACAATGTACTGAAAGTCAGGTGCAATAGTGGTGGCCGTCAGGTACCGTATCTGTTTGTCGCTGCCTCTTTGACATGTTGTGGACTACACAAGCAACCGTCCGCCCCTCACGCTCCTGACTGTCGGTACATTGTGCCGCTCGAATACACTGTTTTGGTATCGTCTGAGGTCACCAGGTCCTCCCGCAACTTTCGACGCTTTACCCCTTAGTTTAGGCAGTGCGAGCTCATAAAGACTTTGCGTGGAACAGCACGGACGCAAACGCCTCTTATAGCCGCTACAACTGGCTCAGAAAATGTAAAAAGATGCCGGTACTTTTCCTGATGTAACGGCTTCACTTTCACCGTGTGTTACGCACCACTATGTACAGTGTGGTGGCGATGGCTTAAGAGGGCAGCCGCGCTTTATCAGGAGCCTTTGCTTCGTATCATCTTGGCTGCGTTTCATGTCGACGCAGACAGAGTTGATATTGAAAGACAAGATCGGACAATGACATTATATACGCTAGGCTTAAACAAGTTCGCCAATTTTGTGTTCTAGTTAGAAAGCGAACGCCTCTTGCTTCAGTGGTCAGTAGATAAGGAGGCTCCTTGAATTTGTTTGAGCGGCATCACCGCTGTCGACACACAGTAGTCCACATGAGTAAACAAACCTGCCCTCGTTAAGTTGTAAAGAGTTATCAGAGGAGTTGTCCTGAGCCGTTCTCTCTCTCTCTAACAACAAAATTGTCTTGTTTTCACAGACCAGCTACTCCATCCTATACCAGCACATATATTTACCATGTCAATGACACGACAGCGTTCTTTTACATTCCAGTTCACCTGTTCGAAGACAAACACTGCGCGCTTGTGTCCTCGCATATCGAGCAGGTCAGCCACCCAAAGCGCAAAGCAGTTTACCATCCGTAGCGCAACCTGTCTGTTGACCTCTCGCGGAAGGCCGGATAGGTAATCAAGAAAATGAAAGAAATAAAAAAGTTGTCTAGAAAGTACACATCTCTAACTAAAATGCAGTCGCTTTGGGTGCGAACACGGGTAACGAGCTCCACATATAATTACTTTTGTTGATTTCCTCAGATGGTTTCATAAGCAGCGGCCTTGACGACATAAGAACGGAAGCAGGTCATCTTGAGTGAAAGGACGTCCCAGACAAGTGTATCGCTTGAATGAGACAACGTGAAACATCATCCTGGAAAGTAACGGCTCCCATCTTGTGTTACACTGCCAAGATAACGTTTCGAGCGGTCGCTGACGTTAGAACAACCACGACATGTTGGTTCCTGTAGAACAGGGTCTGCGTGCTTTATTATACGCCACGTTTTTTTTTCTCGAAAGCACTTTTTTTTTCCTCTCAAAAGTCGTTTGGCTGTATGCTGTTGTATCCATCCTGGTCGTTGGCTGTGTTTGTAGAGTGCGCTTTTATTTAGTCTTTTTTGTATTTATTTTTATGCTCGTATTAATTGTTGTTTTGAAACTGTTGATGCGGTTTTAGTCGTGGTGCTCCATCAGATAACACAGAGGGTGAACTCGTTGTCTTTCAGGCTGTTGACTCTGCGTATAACTCTGACATGTCTGTATACCATGAGGTGAAATCCTGTACATATCGAGTGCCAGAACGAAGTCTTGCCACATGCCAAGGTCACTACGGGTGATCTTTTGCCCCAGCGTCCGCCCTAAGCACGTGTCGGATGTGCCTCGCACCACTTGGTGTGATAAATGGGGTTTTCCCATTGCTACTTTAGGGGTTCTCAGGAAACCTGCCTGGAATACTTGGCTCATCCTCACGAAACCTGTTCAAACTCGTATGGTAATAACGAAGCATTTCGTTGCAGCAGCACTCCTTGTAAGTGTGCGCAGTTCAAAAGATTAACGAAGAAGTAGGATTGATTGGCATGTACGTTGTTGGGGAAAGTTGAACATCCGGTCGGGCATTATCGCCTGCTTGGTGATGACTCCGACTGATATTGACGCTAGCGTGACGCAATAATGCGATATTTGCAATAAGTGCGTGAAAGTGCATATTTGGTAGATCGGTACGTGGTTGGTTTCTTTCTTAAAACTTCGAGGGACCCCTGCTCATAGGATTTTAAGGAAAACGACGTTATTGTGCTTCTTATCACTCGAACACGGTACCCCGAAATTGCTGCTACATTTCTTGCATGCATCACAACCATGCACGATCAAATTACGTGTAGGCCTTCCTAAAGACCTACCTGTAGACATTGTATAGGCCAGTGTCTTACAGGAGTGACGTACGTTGTGCATGACAGTCTTTCATTAAGTGCCTACCAAGATGCAGCATGCTATAAAGTAATCGCATAAATAACCAACTACATGTCTGTGGGTTACTAGTGAGCAATATTGGTATTGTTTCTCCTATTCTCCAAAAAGCCAGTCTGCTATAGTGGTAGGACATCCCAACTCAAGCTGGCCTTCACATAATAAAAACATGTTTGTGGGGATTATCTCTAGATATGTCACCAGTGTATCGTAGTGAACAGTCAAGTAAAACAGTATTTATCTTTCAGTGTTCTCCAGAGTTTCCGTGCATGCACGGAAACTCCATCAATCTACCGTCAATGTACTGAATCTTAACAATAAGGTGCATCGTATTGTTAAGATTCAGTACATTGATGATGGGAGGGAATGTCAGTCAGGCAGGTGTTAGCTTGCTATCCCACATATGGGGATGAATACAAGAATGAATAAAGTTGTAGAGTAATGAGTAAAATCTAGAGTTGAGTAAAGAACGCGAAAGGTGGCAGGTGTATGCAGGGTGCTGTCGCTCAGAAGAAAAGTTAGAAACGATGTGTTGTCTAGGAGAAATCAATGACAAAGGAAGGGAAAGTTCGGAGAGTCCCAGATGCTCTGTATTGTATGTTACGGCTTGACTGCGCTGCTTTCGCTTTGGGTCTCACGAGGGTAATTTGGCTTGCTCTATTCGCCCCGCGAGCGAACTAGAGAGGTCGCTCCGAACAGTCATGTCACGTGGTACGGTGACGTAACGTGTTGGATACCTTTAGCCGAAAC
>JARGYV010113061.1:0-10574 GCA_029532675.1 Ornithodoros moubata | reverse complement strand
AAATGCCGAAAACCGGAATCCCTAACTATAACCAAGACAGTACATTCCAAATCACAACATGAAGTGTTACTCACAAGCTAACTTCACAGCAAAAATTGTACATGTACGAGAAACAAACTGCTAAGTAGTTTGAAGCTCCATGCAGTATCAAATTGTCACATGCCCTAAATTATATTTTCTCTTATCAAATATAGTCAACAAGAATCTGTATGCACAGCACCACTGCAGAAGGTTTCCACAGTGCTTAAGCGCAATCTTTCATAAGCTTTCATGAAACATGCTACTATATGCTGGCAAGGATCATTTTCTGGAACTGTAATAGTGCTGTTAAAAACATTACAGTGAAACACAGGGCGTTACTTATCTCCATCTGCACTTGTCAGCAACACATGCATATCTCATGCAATCACCCGAAGGTGTGTCTGTGTGCTGGGGATAAAAAGCATCCGCCTTTTTTGCACATCATGGCAGAATGGAACAGGTGTGCAACAAAAACTTATATTAGGATATTTACTTGCTCCAAAGATTTGTGCCAAGATGCTCTTCTGGTGGCTGGTGTCTATGTTGTACGGCGTTTCATTACTCTTATTTGGCCGGTACAAAAGCCGACTGTTCTTTGGGTTGCGTAGTAGGATTTCAACAATTCCCTTGCTCTGTGCACGCATTGCAATATGCAAAGCAGTGTCTCCTCTCTGTGGAAATATAAGATGATATTAAATTTCTGCCACTTTGAGATTAAAATATTCTGGGCACTTTAACTACATCTTACAGAAATGACAATGCGAATATCCAGGACATGTACAACGAGAGTACTGTTGTACAGCATTCACAATTCTTTCCTTATACTAAGCCACTTCTGAGAAGGGCTGGGTTCAATATCTGGCATGGTTGACTTCAGGATGTCAAAACAAAGTTTCCACTTGGTGCACTGCTGGATATTTGGCAACTTTGGGTTCAGCTTATCCTCTTTCTTCTATTTTACACTGTTCTGTACACAAGATGGACTGCTATCAACCCCTGAGAAGAATGTACATAGGTCGCATACATGCGACAACGACCCCAGAGTTTGTGTCCAAGTGCAGAAGCCGAAGCCCAGCTACACGAGGGCAAAATACATCAGCAAAAATTAATTGTCAGGTTTTTGGCTTCAATAATGTGGAATCCAGATAAATAAAGACTGAATAAATGGGGTCTGAATGTAACATCTGCTACAACTTACAAAAAACACCATTCATACCTGCTCTTAGATATCCTGAGAAAGACAATAGCTGCTAATGGGGGAAAATAATGGTCTAGCATAGCCTTGCTAGCTAGTGTGACTATCAAACTCCCTTAACATAAAAAATATTGGGTACATTGTCAAAACCTTCTGAGAAGTTTAACAAGTTTGTGTTACAGTCTCCAAGTATGACAATAGGTTACAAGTATAACGCATGACCAGGGAAGAAATGGGTAGCACCAATCAAAGGGACAAATCAAAGGGTCAAATAATTTGCTTTGAAAAAACATGTTTTTAACTAAAGAAATACTGTAATAGTAGTTAATTTTCTGGGATATCAGGGGGTTTTGTGGCATGCAACATTTTGCGAATATTTTATAGGGCCTCAATTTTCGTGATTTCCTTTCCATTTCAGTAACACTCTTTTGCAGGTCTTTGAACTTGAAAAAAAAAAAAAAAAACTGCGATAGCGAAATTCACTAAAATCAGTTCCTTGCCACTGTTACTACTTTCACAGTACATAGTTTGCTTTCACGATCAACAAAAGCCTTCAATGTCAACCGCAGCATGAACTGCAGCTCAGGTTTGTTGGTAGTTTTCTTGTCTGACTCAGTGTTTTTCATATTCCCACAAAGGTCATGTCACGTTCAATGTACTGAAACAACTTTGTGATGCACCTGTGAGCAAGTACAAAAGAGGATAAAACAAACGGCATATTTGCTGTTTTCATACAATAGAAAGACTAACCTTATCAGCTGCCGAGACCTTTGCCTTTTTGTCCACCAACAACTGAACGATTTCTGTGATGCGGTTGCGAGTTGCCTTCATAAGAGGTGTGTCCCCATCCTGGATCGGACAAAATTATAGGCATGAATTACTGGAGTTCGTTATGATGATGCCAAACAGTATTCTACATATTATGCCCAACATTTCTACGAAAGGTTTTTATGGATGTAATGAAATGAACATTCCATCCCTCAAGGAATGAGCAAGTTAGTCTTTAGAGTCCCATTGAAATGCTGGATATCTCCATCAATGCACCCAATTTTACATGTTGCTAGTACCCGCACAGACACACAAAAGATGTGAAACAGTTTACAGCCACTAAAACTGCTGCGTTACTTTTACAGAAAAAGTCATTTACCTTAGTTGCCAATTCAACATTTGGATTGGCACTCAGTATAAGTCGAACAATGTCCACGTAGCCTTTTTCTACAGCCCAGTACAAAGCAGTTTTACGGTCCTGCAACAAAAACACATGGGTGGTATATGTCCTGGCAATAATTTTGTTGTCTTTGCTCATACAGTCAAACAATCTACTGCAGGTGTGCTGCAAGTGGTCACTTGTAATGTTGACCATGATGTAAAAAATACAGGTACTCACATAGTTTACTTCTCAATATGATGTATTCAATTGACCTGCCTGACACCACTAGATGTGACCGGTTGACACAAACGGGCTACAAGGGTTTCGGGGTTAACCCAGGATGCTTACAAGCTGGCACCTCCAGGAATGAATTATACGCTTAAAGAGCTATGTATTTGCTATGCAGTTGCTATATGAACATTTGTCATACGAATGACAGTCAACGGTTCCTTGTGTCCAACAGAACGTGTACTTGAAAACGAGAGGCACTTTTTTCTTTTAGAAACTTTTCAGACTTACACTTCAGACTTAGAACTTTAGGCACTTTTCAGAAAGTTCCCTGGGCCTCTGGAATAACCATGTATATTAATAAAAGAAGGAAGCTTCTGAAAAAGCCAGCCAGCTGCAAGGCTCAAACTCACATGTTCTTGATCACTTTGTTATTCACGCTAGCTTTTTCAGTGACTTCTGTCTTTCACTGTTCTAAGGACACTTGAGGTTTGTTTTTCGTTTCTGTTCCAGCCTCGCATCAATTTTCATAGTGTATTTTTGTGGCATGAATATGATAGGCCTTGGTATTGTGTGAGCATTTAGAGGAGCATCTAAGACCCAAAATAAGAAATTCGGTTTTTGATAAAATTATGGGGTGCCTGGTTGTGGCTCAAGGAAGCCCTTTCTCTTGAAAGACACAAGCTAGTGTCACGAGAGACATGCGTCAGGATGTGACATTAAATGTTTGTCCATCCTTCGTGATGTTACATCCTCTCATCGGCAAAGATAGCCTGCCAAAGGGAAATGAGCAGATATGGCGCGTGCTGGACGGATGACCGACTAACTTAGTAGTAGGTGCTTGAGCCCTTGAGTACGAGCAGTCCACACATGGTGGAATGGAAACGAATGAGCAGTGAATGAGAGTGCACCTAGCAGCCAATGTCGCTTGGTATCATAAAGACCGGTGACAAGCGAGACTTTCACCACACGGGGTATTTCGTAAATAAAATTTCCAATAATTACAGCTTGTTCAGCAAAAATGCTTTGCACTCATAAGCTATATACACTCTCCAACTAATTAGAATCTGTTTTCTGACAACAAAGATCCCTTTTAATGCTCCTTTAAATGGTAGCTTACAAAGACCAGCTACTAAGCATACTCCAATACTCCAATTGACCATGAAGAGAAAGTATTACCGTTCCTTGAATGTCAACATCTGCATACTTCTTAAGCAACACATCCACGATAGAGAAGTTTCCTGCTCTGGCTGCGTGAATCAAATTTGTATCTCCACTACGGTCTTGCATGTTGACGTAGGCTCCAGCATTTAACAAAGATACTGCAATGTCAGTGTAGCCTTCCTTGCATGCTATAGCCAAAGCAGTATAGCCATCCTACAAGTACAGACAAGTACACAGATTAGAAAGCAGGGAATAAATAAGAAATCAATATCATTACATATCAATTACATATCAGTGTCTAAGAAAATGAAACAAGAGTGCTATCATGATAAGGTAAGTGCAGTGAAATATGTGTAGTTCAATTTTCTCTTGTATCCCTAATTGCCTGATTGCCCCCAATTTTTATATTAATGTTGCTTTATTGCTAACAGAGAGAGGTTGTGTGAGTTCAAATATCTCAAGTAAAGCTATACAAGTGAAAGCACTTTCCTCGTGCCACGTTATATGCTTCATGATGTTGACCAGACAATCCAAAAGGACAACAGAAAACTACACTGACCGCATCAACAGCATTCACATTAGGCTTGTATTCTAGCAGCATGCTGACAATGTCTGCATAGTCCCCTCTAGCGGCAGCAATGAGTGGTGTCCAAGAATACTGAAACATAAAGTGTCAAACTGTTACTTTGATCCAACTGGGCATTGCTACGTAAGGTAATTAAGAAATGGTGACAACAACAAAATGTTCAGGTTCTGTGCCCTCTCACCATGCCAGCGGTGTCAACATTGGCTCCTGCATCCAACAGCATCTCACAAATGCCTTTGTACCCTTTGCGAGCAGCCCAGACTAAAGGAGTTGTTCCATACTAGGGGCAAATCAAGCAGTCAGGCCAACACGCACAACTGCATACATTTTGTGTGCTTGCCTTGTCACCTGAGTTAACTTTGGCACCGTAACTAAGTAGGTCACCTACTATATCCTCATAACCACGTCCTGATGCCCAAATGAGGCATGACATGTGGTTGAGGTCATGCACATTAGGAAAGGCTCCCTGCTCCAGAAGGAACTTCACTGTCTCTCCATGGCCCTTGTAACTGGCCCACATCAGTGCCGTCCATCCTCCCTAAGGGTCAATGATAAACATGTCATTCTACCACATTCACTTGGTTTAGATTTGTCTTAGTCAGAACACAGAAAACCTTCCATTCCTGCCAGTTATCCACATGTAAAGCCTTAAGGAGAAGTGGACCACAGTAAAACAAAACAAAAAAAAAGTACACAAGCTTTTTCTCTTCAATATGTAGTGCAGTTCTTTTGCTCTGTATGATGGCACTTCTTTACTGACAAAGTATAATACATATGAGCATTATTTATTCAGATATCAACAGAGACAGCAAAAATATAAAGCATAAGCAATGTAATAGTGTAACAAATTTCACCTCTCAACATAAGCTGCACAGATTTGCACTTTGTACCTTGCCCTTGTAACCCCCCATGAATTGTTGTCAATATCACACTTGCCCATCAAGGCATGCAGAGTTTTGTTATTCTGGGGTTGTTGAATTGGGGTGTATAACGGCACTGTAACTCTCCATTCTTCATTTCACTCAGGCATACTGTTTTCTAGTATGGCAGAGGCCATTCATACAAGTACAGTCATACCTTGGTTATCCGGACATCTCCGTTCATATCGACTTTTGCGTCGTTCGATTTTATCGACTTTATCGATAACGAATTTGCGGATAAGTGAGTAAAGTCTAAAACTGTGTATTATCACCAAATCTATTTAATTACACGCACTGACATGTTTTAATACTTTATTTTACATATTGGAGAATGGTTGCCTGCCTATAATGGCATTAATTTGTAGAAATCCGATGAAGTAGCCCGCTCATCCTTGCTGTACCGTCTTCATCCCCTTCCTATTTAAACTAAAGCAGCGCTTTCCTCGAGCTACCACGAGCAGAAGCCTTCGATACAAACTCCGGCTTTTCATCATTACCGTCGAATATGTCACTCTCTTCATTTTCCTTTCCTTGTACCAAAGAAAGGATAGCAATGTCTTCTAGTGATGTACAGGTGTCCACCCCTTTTCTTCCTTTTTTCTTGAATACAGAAATCCACAGTCCGATCATACGATATATATATTGAACAGCCTATCACAGGAATAAGTTAAGCAAAGTGAAAATGTCACCAATTCTTCTATAGTCTTAAAATGACATCTAAAACAAAATCATGCAAAAAAAATAGAGCACGATTTTGTTCCAATCACTGAGAAATCCATACAATAGGCTTCTCCTCATGCTCTCAAGCATATGGCAAAGCAGACCTTAGTGGGAAGCTCAGAATTTTTAACATTTACCCATGCCTATTACATTTTAAATTTTTGTGGTGAAGATACCAAGATGTGATGCTATAATTATCTTTATTTTACTGCAAATCAAGGCAAGTGCAAAGATGATGAATGGACACAACAGAGAGACAGTATGTATGGGCTTCCCTTATGTTTGTCCATGTGCACTCAAAGCCAGAACACAATGCATCACACCACAGGGAAAGCAAATTTGGCGTACCATAATACACGAGACGGGTACATCTACTCACCATGTCCCTGTGTTCAATGTCAGCCTTGTGCATCACAAGTTCCGCAACTATGTCTGTGTAGCCTTCTTTCGCTGCATTTAGCAAGGCAGTCCAGTTGTCCTAAAGTGATCAACATTTGAAGCTATTCAATCTCAATCACTTTTTCAGCTCTAATGTACCGTCACTCTCACATGTGGAGCAGGAATTTCATCTGCTTTGGAGACAGTTGAATACTGTGGCTCAACGTGACGTACATACATGTATACATGCCTGCCCATTACAGCTGCAGTGTGCAATAAGCTACATACACTTGCCGATGAAAGCAGGGTGTGATCATGTACAAACCATAACATACGAGAGCCAGAGCAAGTTGGCTCAATAAACAAAAACCAAAGAGAACAAAAGTTAATTATGCAAAAATTAATCTTCAATTTCCTCATTGTGTGCCCCACCCATATTTAAATTTTACAAATATTCCACCTCCACCTATAATCTCACTATAATCCACCTATAATTTTCAACTCCGCCTATAGTCTCACCTACCACAATTCCTGCGTGAAGAGAACAGTGCATTTCTTAGAACAGAGCTCCAGTAATGCAGAAGCAACTGCCAACACATATTCATGCTCGGTCTGCTTATGACGCACGTTAGCAATTCTTATAGTTTTTAACAGCACTGATTTCCTCTTTTAGAAATCATACAAAATATATGCACCAAGTCTTCCAGATGGATGTCGCATCCTTGTCTGATGAGTTCTTCCACTATAGGAAGCTGTCCACATTGTGCAGCAATCATCAAGAGGGTCTGTCCGTTCTGCAATACGTATAAAGTCATGTGTCAATTATATCACTTTGTTTTTACTTTCCTCTCACATGCATGGGACAGCGTAACAGGCTTCAGTTCCAATACCGTGTTGTACCTGAGACAGTAGCAAGGTGTGCCACAGCATTGGTTGCTTCTGGAGCATTACTTCTAAGTACTCCAAAGTAGTGCATTCCCGCATTTTCTCCATGCGATTTTGTTCCGCAGATGGTTACACTTCCGGAGGGCACGAGTTTAAATTGATGCGGAAATGGAGAGAAGAGCTAGAGCTCTAAGCTAAGAGCTCTAGAAGCTGTGTTTACTGCAATCATCATTATGCTCTTGAAAATGGGACTTTTGCCTAAAAATCACAGGCGTATTACGTAACGTTCAGTGACACCGAAGTTAAGGACTGTTCCCCGTAACAGAAACCACCCAGACGTTGAATTGCAAGTAACAAAAGTTATTTAATGCCTCCCATCCTGTCCAAGCAAGCTTGGCCTAGCTGAAATTGAGAATTCCGTATCGCGATACAGAAATCTTGATTGCTGCGCTCGTACCAGTATACGAAGCAGTTTAAGGCTTCAAAAACATAATTAAATTATTTTCGAGATTTTTTTCCCCTTATATTCGATGCTATGGGTTTATTGTACACTTATATTTCAGTCACTTAATTTACTAATAACACTATCAAGCACAACTGGGTATGATACACGTACACCGCGTTCAGCAGACATCGTGTCAACTTACATAAGATACCTCTTGAGCAGGACTCGTAATCTTACCTCGTCCTTTTCATCTGGGCTTACTATCTTAGAGTCTAAAGAGTTCTGAAGAGACTGCACATCACCAGCATTAATGAATGCAACAGTGCACGTAAAGGCAGTCGACATTGTATACCCCGAAAGACTTCCAGGGAAGAAATGCAGCGGAAAGTCTACGGGGACATGAACTTTTTCATGACCTCTCGGCCATGCGTTCCGATCACATGAGGTACCCCAGTGTTGGACTTGTCCTCTACTTTCTTAATCGTCACCTCTGCACATAAAATGCAAGTGTCATCATGCGGTACAACACATCTCAGAGCTGCGGGAAATTTTGACCGTACACCAACAAACCACAGCGCAGAACAGCGCAAAATGGCGCAAACCGAAACTGTTGTGGCCAGATTACGTGGGGCACTTGCTCCAAAACCAGAACAAAAAATAAATAAATAAATAAAATGTATATGACTGTCTAAAAGAAGCAGGCAGGCGCTATCACCACAGTAAACTTGCCTTTCTGAAGAAGGGTCAGGTGGGAGCTAACTGGTGGTAAATGAAACAAATAAACCCTAAGGTACATGCAGCAAACAGCCATCTACTATAAAGAGAATAATGCCACATTCACGGCGCAATGCAACTTCTTAGGAATAGTTTCTCAGAAACCGACTCGTTTCGTGTATCTGGTTGTCCAGTTAAACCGCGTTCATTTCACGTACATCATATATTCCATGCACAAAACGGCCCCCTCTGTGACCGCTAATCCAGCTACAGAGAGAGAGAGAGAGAGAGAGAGAGAGAGGTGTAAAGGAAGCGGGTGAATCCAGCTACAGGGTCACCTGAAAATCGACAGGGCACAAACAAAAATTGCAGAAGGTTGTGTTAACGTATGATTCTTTGATTGGTTCTTTAGAGCCAAGGAGATATAGCTGTGTGATTCGCAATTTTTTGACAAGGATGATTCGGGTTTTGACCGGGAGTTGGTTGTCAGTTTAGATTTTGTACCCGAGCTGGGAACACCTTGCGATTCCAGGACAAAGCGGTCAGACAAAAATCGTTATCTGCCGTGTTGCAGTGGAAGTGAGAGGCAACTACGGATTGCCGAGTTAACGTTGTCATGTGTGCGAAGCAAAACGCGAAGGGATACGTCGGACTGACGTACCCGAAGCAAAAAGTGAAGGGATAGGTCGGATGGACGTACCCGAGGCAAAAAAGTGAAGGGATACGTCGGATTGACGTACGCGATTGAAATGTGAAGAGATCCCCGTCGGATAATTTTATATATATCAAATGTGCTACATCGCTGGATTATGTCTGTGTAGTGCGAGAGTAATGTTGGGAAAAACTTGTGTGGTTGGGGCTCACGGGTCATCCTGTCATAAATGACATGAATACTGGCGCAGCTGCCCTGTCCGCGGTTTGCTCTGGGTCTCCCGCGAACGCCAAGGAGGCTGTGTCCGATATTACTGTCTTTCACAGGGCACTTCTTGCCCTAAAAGATGGTTGGTTAAAAAGAAAACCCTATTTCCCCCTGCACTTACATACTTTCCTTTTTAAAAGAAGAGTACTTAGAAACCTTAACAAAAGAAGAACGGTTTATTAGTCAACCCCCTACAGTCAGCGTCAAACTTGACCGAAAAGAACACCGGCCACGAGCCGGCTGAGCGAGAGTTATGGGGCCACCATGGCGAAGGAGGCTCCAACATGACATCAAGAGCGAAGTCTCCACGCGCCTCATGTGAGGGGACACAACTTTATTGTTTCGGTGGACAGAAACAGGGAATCCAGCTAGCTGCATTGGCGGACGAAACAGAGTGCAATGGAAGTTGGCCGGTTTCACAGTGGGGCATCCATTGCAGTGGATAATAGCGTAGTCCGTCCGTCATGGTTACACGGAACCACACAAGTTGATATTCCTTGAGAGTATTTTATGTGCTTAACAGTACCCCTCAACGTACTATGCAGACAGGTCGACTCATGCATTTGGGATTATCTGGAGCTGTGGACTGCAGTTCTGTCCGTCGACAACCACGCGATGGAGGTCGGAAACCGCTTCGATACTTTTGACGAACTAAAGGTAGCC
The DNA here is from genome assembly GCA_029532675.1 of Ornithodoros moubata. Lineage (NCBI taxonomy): Eukaryota > Metazoa > Arthropoda > Arachnida > Ixodida > Argasidae > Ornithodoros > Ornithodoros moubata. The sequence goes on along the minus strand of JARGYV010113061.1, from coordinate 586 downwards.
ATTGATAGATATGCTGAAGATAATTTCATAACGTTCTACGTCCGCGACGACCGACTGGTTCAAGCCGCTAGAAGTAAAGTTAAGTAAATAGGAGTCGATCAAGCGAAGGAAGTTCTGCTGCCTGAAAGGTGGCAAGAATTTCCAGAGCCAAAGCGCTGGTAAACGCTCAACAAAGTAAGCCTACCTTTTGATGCATCTACGACTATTACTGTATTTGGAAGGGCGTTCTAACAAAGTTTCTTCTGAAGTACATCTTAGAGCGATTGTCCAGCGATCATACGTTGCACCGCAACCGGCAAGGCCTTGGAAATAACAAAAATATGCGAGGAACACAACTATCCTCTGTCGAAGGTAAGAAGGTACTTTTTAACTGTTTTCTCTTCTTTTTAACTGTTTTCTTTCTCTAGATTTTGGATCTTCATTTTTTTCTTTTTTTCTTTTTTTTTGGGGGGGGGAGTTTCCTCGTTTATTTTTCCGACTTGTTCCATAGGGAATATTGTGAGACAGAAACTATCATCATCGTCACTGCACATCATCACTGTCATCACTGCACGGGAGCCCCGTGCTCTCATTCCGAGACTAACGC
>JARGYV010113059.1:0-12125 GCA_029532675.1 Ornithodoros moubata | reverse complement strand
CAAGCACTGGGGTAGCATCCCGCGTTCGGAGCGGGTAATTTCCCCACTATCATCATCATCATTTAGTCGTCGTCGTCGGGTGCCTCCACGTGGTCCAACCTCGGCCAGCGTACGCTTTGGGAGAAGTCAGCGTTGATACGTAGAGCGTGGTACCCCTTCCTTTCTGAACTGCAAAGCTGTATGATCCTATTATCCTCGTAGCATGCCCAGCCGCCGGTGTGTGCTGACCAATGACGCCCATATCACTTACAACAACCAGACCAGCCTCCCAGGAAATCACCTGAATCCAGACAAGCAATGCCAGAAGTTCATGGGGTACTATCTCAAAAAGACATACAGTTTGACAAATGTAAGTGCATACACCTGATGTAACATCTATGGTACTCTCGCACCTAGATCCGCCAAGGATTCATCGTCATAATAACAGAAACGATCAATGGATTAAGAGTCATCGGTGTACGTCTTAGGAGCCATGCAGGGTCTCCTCTTTCGCGACCTTGTATATATTTCATTCAAGATCCTAGGTCGATGTCTAGTCTGTCAGCTAGACTGCCGTTGCGCCATGCCTTCTGTTACTATGCTTCCTTTATTTGTGTCTTATCTTTTCTTTTTCTTAGGAAGAGGGAATAGAGGCCAATAAGAGATGCAAGCTTCTTTGCCGTGCCACCAAGGAGATCTTCGGCTACGATACGCACCTTGAGATGTACGCAATTGACGGCACCGACTGTACAGAGGGGAAGGTTAGTAAAATTTGTGCGGTACCTTTTGAACCCGTCACAGGGTCCGGATCAGTGTCTCGCTTACTTTTCGCATATTCCTCTCTCCACGTGAGCACTGTGTGTTCGTCATTGACTCCACGTAATCGGGATTCGAGTGCGTGACTCGCGCGGATTAACTTTTCTTTTTATTTATTTCTTCATTGTCATCGTCATGCTGAACCTAAGTACTTGCAGTAGTTATGTGAAGAGAAGGAGCTGATGAAGACACTTACGTTCCTCTTGTTTCGCATTCCAGGTGTGCTACAACGGTAAATGCAGAGAAAAGCTCAATATAAAACCAGACACATTGGAATAATATTATGGCTGGCATTCTACAGAGCGGATAATATGAAAAAAGAATTGAAAAGGGAAGCTTAATCAGATGGATGCTGCAGTTCCTTTCATCGAGGAAGGAGAGCAGAAGTTCACCTGAACAGCAAAATAAAACCACACTACCGTGTGTACGCTTGCTCTACATAACGTTTGCTGGCCAGGAAAATTCTTTGAACGGTGTTATTCATAATGATGAACAGGTTCATTTCGCATTGGAAGTTGGTTGCATTTGCATGCACCATTCAGCCTTTCTTGGCAACGTTTCATGCTCATGCCACAACGGTTTGACCTCATGATAAGTTCATGACATTTCCAAGGAATACCTGATTCTACGCACCAGTGGTTTATAAGAATAGAGCACCTATAGTTGGATAGAACCGCGAAACATTTCCTTGCTTCTACCCCGGGACCAACCACTTCATCCGTAGAAGAAATCCGGATATTGATTAGTATGTCGCGGAAGGACAGCTTCCTGTTCCAGGAGACAACCTGGAGCTTAGCTATTTGCAATGAGACATCTGCTCAAACTGTCGCTTGCGTTTTCTGTTTTGCACTTGTTTAAAACTTTGACGCCGGGGTGCATGCAGTGCAAATCTTAAACGCGCATGTAACGTGATTAGCGCCTACCACGTACCATAAGCCTCCTGCAATGGTGTCCATTTAATTTGCACTGATATTCATTTTAGTGCTAAGGAAAGCATGGTTCATAGGTCCTGAATGGCCGGACTAAGAAGGGCCACCTACATGTCCCTCCCCTTGTTTCTCGTGCTCTACTTTGTCGAGGTGTTCGACACCTTGTGCACGAAGTTGTAGTTACCTGTTAAAATGTAATATAGGAGGCAGTTGCGCTTTGAAACATTTACACTTTTAGTTTCTTTCTTGCTCTTTTTCTTTTTTTCATAAACTGGTTATTTCTAGGGTGAAACTTTCCGTGAAATCTGCAGGCAAACTTTATTCATAGTGAACCGTTTTTCGCCACACGAATTTCCTAATCACGTCATCTCAGTTCAGTTCTTTCCTTTACATTACTTTTCTTTTCTTTTCTTTTTTTTTTTTTTTTTTTTGGTACACGTCGCTTGTATTTTCTTCCAGAAAATTCTTGGCAGGAATTTGAGGGGCCAAAATCAGAGTGGTGATGTTCGTCCCGACTACTTCCCTGGCAAATCTTCACGTCTTCCTAATGTTTGCAACCAGACGACGAAAAAGCCTCGCCCTTATACCTGTTTCTGGAATGACCACCCCCCTATTCCCAGCCGATCATTGGCATAGAAAGCTATATAGACAGTGCTTCAAAAGCATGAACAATATTCATAGTCACGGCAATGAAAGCCTTGTAAGGTTCAACCTGCCATCAGCTTCCCCCATTTTCACATTTGAGGCCACGCGTTGTGATAATCGAGTTTGCAGTTTCTTGGGAGGTGCTGCCGTCTGCCAATAATTATTATTAAATGCTTGTGTCGGATCACTTAATTTTTATACCTGGACTCGGCCTGTGCTCATTGCAAGCCATGTTAGCTCGGTACGTGTACGGACTGGGTATATGTCGTGCCACGATGCAACAGGTAAGATATAGTTTGGATACTGGTCATGGACATGCTAGTACACATGCGCTCATCCATGTAACTCGATGTCACTCGGTGTGACGTGTGTATACTGCAAACTCTCGAAAGGACATGCAGCAATAAGTGTGCACTTGTAAAGACGTGAAGTTTGTCAAAGGCTGGGTCGGTTAAAGTAGGGAGATAATTCGGGTCTCCGTGACGAATTTGTGTATCTGTTCTTCTGCCAGGTTCACCCTTATGGCTCGAATGTTCCCTCAACGGCAGTGGTCAGTGGAATGTCGTGCGGACCCGGCTATGAGGACAGTAAAGAGTGCCTGCCTGTAGTTGGTTGGAATGGAAGGGGAGCAATGTACGCAAAGGTATCTGTAGAATGGAATGGACTGTTCGATATCTAGAAGGAGGACTCCAACACTTGACCCTACAGCTTATGCAGTGAAAAGGAGCACACGAACCAATTTTTGTCGGTGCGTCGTGCAAATCCGTCAGCATTTTGAAGCGCGCTTATTAATATATTTATTATCGTATCTAGTCTGTAACGTGCCCCGTCATCTACACTTATTATCTTCAGAGCCTGCAATTATTTTCTCCCTTACATGTAACACCCTTGTGCGACAGTGAAGGAAGGGAGGATAGTATTGCCTCGCATCCTGGAAGCCTCTGAAGGGCCTAAGAAGACCTGTGCCTATGACACGCACGACGAGATGTACGCTCTCGACGGCACAACTTGCTCGGATGGAAATGTTAGTACTCCGAGGTACGAAAAATTGATTTTACAATGTGTCCGTAACACAGCGTTATATGAGTTTGTGACACAGGTATGCGAAGCGGAGGGACAGCCGTCCGTTTCTTGTGGCTGACAGCAAAAACACTTTTTACCGTTACGCATACTGAATATCATGTTTGCTTGCGCCTGTCTTGGCCATAAATTTCAGAGCCAGAGTATCGAGCTGAAGCGCTAGAAAGTGGTAATGTATAAGTGGTGGTATTACAGGGGTAACTCCTTCCGTTCAACAATGTTTCTTCGAACACAGTTCTGCATATGTCGGCCAGAGAAAACGCAAAATCGGGTGAACAAAAAAGAGGGCTGGTTTCCTAGAAAGACGCCACGGTTGGCCGAACCTGGCTGCGTCGTCGCGTGCAGCAAGTTGCAATGGGACTGGACATGGAAATATGCCAGGGACCCATCGACCCACAGGGGCTGATAACAGAACCAAAACGAACCTCCCAATCCACCAGCCGACAGAAAGACGTCACTGATCCCCAAGGTATGTGTCACTTCCACACATATATAACGTAGCAGTGCGTACCATAACGATTTGGCTTAACGTTAATAATTTAAAGTCAATTTCTCGGAAAGGCCTTCGGGCCTTAATACAAGAATGACAAATGAAGAAAATGACAGTTGTGAGCTGTAGCTCACTTCTTTTCGGAGTAATTGATACGGCTAGAAATGTAGTCGGGGCAAAGAAGCATCTTGTAGCAAAGAGCATATAGGACACTGATAGATCTTATGCAGTAGGCACAACAATTTTACATCTGGTAGAAGAGAACAGGATATTAAAGCTCACATTCTAATTGGGCACGGTAGTACATCGCGAATACGATGATGAGATGTAACGTACAACTCTGTTCTGTATGGGTTCCATAGGAAGATCAGACCTGTGACAATACAAGTGTCCACCTTGAGTGCAGAGAATGGAAGTTAGATGGTCCCTATAGGTTCTAACATAACATTCCTCTGCGGTCGGTACTGCCTCCAAAATGGAATATTCAACTCTCGCCCGCCACTTCTCAAAGGATGGAAGGTTTTCTTTCGAAACGTCGATAATCTGCAACCAGAGGACAAGCGGAAGAAGTCGTAAAGATAGATATTAGCGCATGAAGCGACAGCTGCTTGAATGAGAAAGCAGAAGTGACTTCTTCAAGAGCCCAGGGTGGAAATCCTTCCCTTGCAATAAACATACTTCAGCACAGCGCAAGAGGTTAACACATATTTCTTTGGTTCTATAACCTGCCGGGTTAAAAGCTGCTGCGGGAGTTGGTTTTCACAAGTCACTACTATCAGTCCCCTTTACTTGTCCAGAGAGTAGGGATTGGTCATCCTGATGACTGTAAACATTGTGAACAACAAACAGTCTATGTTTGAATAACATGTACGCGTCTTCTCAGTTCAACGTGACGAAATCGTTTCTTCGTCAATATGTGCGCGTTGGTCAGGTGCTGGAAAGCTCCTTTGTTAATACAGTACAAGAATCTCAACTGCATGACGCGTGGGAAGAAGCGTGCGGAAAAGTTTCTTCTGACTACGCATGAGACAGTCATAAAAAAGTGATCGCCGAAGCTTGCTTTTAGATAGAGCGTAGAATATGCGCTTCCTCCGTCATCTGGCGCAATGAGGCGTAAAGGTCCGACGGCGTCATTTTGATGTCCGGCGTGTGCTCTACAAGATTTGACCAGCGCGATGTGCTCGCTCTTCTTTCTGGATATTACCTGTGATGACTTGTGCACCTACTGACTCGCAGAGAAGTACGATTTTTTGTCTTCTGTCTTTCGGAAACACTTCTGGATAATACGTTCAACTGCAGTGTGTGCCGGAAACCTTGCAAGTACACACGCATTCATGGACTGCTCGAGACTATGTTTCGCAGATTACGCAGAAGACAGAACGCGAGACGAGAAATTATTCTTACTATTCATAAATACGTTTAGTAGGCTAAATCTTTTCAGGGCAGTACCCGCGTCGTGAGTCCAAGGTGGAGGCCATGTTTGGGCCATCACGACAACGGCCCACCTACACACAGGAGCACTTCGACGCGGAATTCGGAGCCAGGTCTAAGCCTATGCCTACAGGCATCCTCGCCCTAGCCCGGAGGTTCTTGGGAAGGAAACGAAAGAGATTCAAGACTCGACTGGTAGCCTGCTTTCCCATCGTGGCGTGGGCCAAGTCTTATAATGTGAAGAAAGACCTCTTACCCGACATTCTGACAGGCATTACCGTCGCCGTCTTTCACGTACCTCAGAGTGAGTCGTTATTCTGTGCACTTCCAAACTATCTTCTGAGGAGTGAACTATGGTTGTGTTATGTTAAACAAAAACTGTGCATGTTAGAAGGATGAGGTCTTGTGTAGGCTGACAGCAAGGCATAACCCAATTTCTTGTCCGCAGTGTTTTCTTCTTCACACTGCTATCCTACATTACTTACTACATTACTTGCTGTTGTCCACACTAAACCCACAGTATAACAGCAATTTCATGGTTTGAAGTACTGTCTCCGTTCTGCAGCATAAGTTTCCAGGATTTAAACACTACAGCTATTACTTCAAATTGTCCTCCATAGAAGTTGTAATGGCAATGTCACGTAACGCTGCACCAACACGTCTCGAAATTGTGGTAGTTAAACGCGGCAGATACCAGATCGACATTTATTCGTTGCGTGTATAGCCCAGTGCCATCTGGTAACGAAAGTTAAGCAAAGTAACGGCGCACCTGGGACCCAGGGTCTCACAAAATGAATCTTCTTCTGTGCTCCCAGTTACAGGGTTGTCTAACGAGAGGGGAGTATGTGTTGTTGAAGGTTCGATCGGTTTTATCGCCATCACACAGGACAGCTCTAGACATGTGCAGTTTGATGCGCATGAGAGTTAAGCAACTTTTGCATTTATGTATTATACTTTTTACTTATTTTATGCCAAAGAATGAGCAGCTTACGTTCCGCTATACATTACGTTATTCCCTCTATTCCCTTAGTATAAAATGAGGTAATGAACCTAGTTACGAACATTGTTGATACAAGCTACAGTCGTTACCAGCCGCGGGATTTATGTGACGATCAGAGCGATGTCCAACTGCTCTGTATGCCGCACAACCAATTAATAAGTCAGGAGCCCACGTCTCTGTTGGAAGACTACCGGTAAATGACTTACGCTGCGAACACGCCCACTCACAAAATTTCAATGGCTTGCATGAATGAATTCCCCTAACATCAGTGAGCAAGAGAGACACCGCCATCGGCACAAAGGAAGCACTCAAGGGCACACGTGGCCAGCGTTTCATTATGACCACCGTATGTGGCATGGTTGAAGTGCTATTGTTGGCTGGCTGAGAACTCCAAAGTGGGATGTCCCATGGGCCTTCGTGGAATTGGGGTATGTTGCGGGAGACATCGTAATCACGTGACAAAGGTCCGAACGTGACACGTGCCTTTTTCAGCTCTTTGCTACGCAACGTTGCTCAGTGGGTCCTTGAAGGAAATGAAGGAAATATTGCGCAAAGCACCCCAGCGCAACTTTTGCGCCAGGGGCACAGTGATGAACTTATTACACGTCAATAAATTACAGCATCATTAAATTTTGAAATACTCAAATTGAATTGAAATAAAATATCCCATGTCATGAGCTCGGAGCAACCGATACTTCGCACTGAGCCTGAGAAATATTGACTGCTCCAAATTCGATTTTTTCTACGTAATTTTCTATGTCGCAATATCTTGCGGCGGTGGTGGATAGCATATAATAAAACCAAAAGCCCATTTATGTTCTTATACTGACGTAGTTTTGCTTTTTAGTCAACTTTTCACAAGAAGCGTTGGCATTTGCAGGCTTTGGCTACAGTCACCTTGCTGGTGTCTCGCCTGTGTATGGCCTCTATACCTCTCTCTTCCCCATGATCATGTACGCAATATTCGGAAGCTCTCGTCATGCATCCATTGGTAAGCCGTTCCCACCAGTCTTATGTAGTGGTGGCGCCGGGTGGAGATGGCTCGTAGCCAGTGAGGCAATTGGCCAGGCTCGCGTTAGGTCAGTCAGTTCATCCCTTCAGGCCGGCCAGCAGCCTGAAAGCCGTAATACAGTCAACCCTCGTTTTATGAACCTTCGATTTATGAATTCCCTCGGTTTATGAACGATTTTTCGAAAAACGAAGGGTGTTCATAAATCGAGGGTTGACTGTTATATAGATCGTGATATGGCTCCAGAAAAGGTCCTCTTTGGTCTCTTTGGTTTATTTTCTACCTTTTTGCGCGCGGAGCAAAAGCCTTGGTCATGGAAATATACGCACAGCCCTTATAAAATAGAGATTTTACAGTTTTAATGAGTGCATTTGTGTCCGAATTTTCGTAATCAAGTCAGGATTTTCTTTCAAATATAGGAAGCTTTATGCAGACCTTTGTCGTACCTCTTCTAATTTATAGCAGGTAACTTCATCGCATTTTTGTTAATTGTTTCCACATATCAATAACAGGTGCGTTCGCTGTCGTCTCCATCATGACTGGAAGTCTGGTGGAAAGCAACAAAGATTACTACACCGCTGCACAGGTGGCGTCAACATTGTCTTTTCTCGTTGGATTATATCAGGTAGGCTTCGTAAAAGTTTATTACGTTCACGTCATTTGAGATGCCGTGATAAGATGGAATTGTGACACTCTCCTAAACGTGATCACTACCATGGAGCGTCTGTCCATCATGCTCAATATACTCATATACGTTGCAGCTCCTGTTCGGTGCCTTGCATCTGGGCGGGCTCAGCAACTTCCTCTCGGAACAGCTTGTGAGTGGATTCACCGCTGGTGTCTCCGTTCACATCGGATCCAGTCAATTAGCTGGTCTGTTTGGCATCAACGTTACTCTGTACTCCGGACCCTTCTTGCTAGTCAAGGTAAATGCTGTTTATCATTCCCATTTCAGCTACCCACTTGATATGTGGTCACAGCTTGTGGGAAGAACGCACAGCGGAAATTCTGGTCATGTATTTATCGACACAAAAACAGCATAGGCTAGGCTATAATAGGACATATTCCCTTTTGGTGTGTAATTTAAGAACTAAACAACAAAAGAAGATCATTTAAGGTTTCTGTGTCAGTGTGCATCTGATAGTCGATCATTTCAGACTTTCACAGAGTTTCTGAGTAGGCTGAAAGAAACTCACCTCCCGACGTTAGCACTCTCAGCAAGTGCCCTGTTTGTCATGGGACTAGTGAAGCTATTCCTGGATCCATTCGTCGTCTCTAAGATCGGCATCCCAGTGCCAATTGAAATGGCCGTTGTAAGAATTTTCTCACTCATTCCTTATTGAGGGTGACCCTATGGACCGAACGTCAAAGAAGTGTTGGTGCCTAAAGGCGGCTATTCTCACGACAGGTCATCGCAGGAACGCTACTTTCTAATCACCTCAACCTAGACAGCTACAACATCAGTGTCATGGAAGACATTTCTCACGAGTAAGAACGTCTATGGACTATATAGCCTACCACACGTGTAAAAGTGCGTTTTTGCCTGTAACGATGAGTAAATTTATAATGCGTGTGTCTTAAATGCATAAAGAAGTTATCTGAGAACGTATTCCAGTAGGTTACGTTAATCCATCGCTTGCTGTTCGCCAACAAAAAGTTCAAATTTTCAGGAGCCCGAAACCACATTTGCCTACCTTTTCTCCTCGTCTCCTGTCCAACTTGGCTGCCCCTGCCTTGGCCGTGGCTGTGGTTAGCTACGCTATCACCATTTCCCTCGCCAAGTTATTTGCACGGCAGCTAAATTACAAGGTTGATGCCAATCAGGCAAGTGGCTGTCATGCCTCATTCATTCACTCTGACTCTTGTGCTGTCCCCCATTGAGTTCGAACAAATTCGGGCTTGTTCGTCATTACTGATCATAGAGGACAGATGCCAGATCTTCCGGCAAGACACACATTTTGACGTCCGGTAAGCGACATCAAGACAGTTATCGTTCCGAAGAGCAAAAACGTCTTTCTGCGATACCTTCATTCAGAAATAATTCTACGCATTGAGAGAAAAAAATGATCCGAGACAACAGCGAAGATTCTGTTCCTGCAGGAGTTCATTGCACTGGGAGCATCCAATTTGTTCGGTTCTTTCTTCACCTGTTTTCCGGTTGGAGCCTCTGTGCCCAGGAGTTCCATCCAAGCAGGTGCAGGAGGGAAAACGCAGGTAAATGTTATGAATTTATAGACTGCAGTGTGACATGAATAAAAGATTTAGGAAAAAACGAAGGAGATTCGTTGTAAACTTCAAAGACCCACTGGAACATGAATCGCTGGAGGAGTTAAGGAATGCTGGCTAGGAAAATAAATTTTAATAAATAATAAAAAGTTGACGCTGAGGGAATGAGACCGTCCACAAAATGATAATGAAGGGCTGATGTCATTTGAGACTCTGATGTCCTCATGACTGCCACGTGAAACATCAACACCACTGAGGGTCGCCCTTCCGGCGTCGCTCTCTCACCTTTCGGGTACAACGGAATTTTTCTTTTACACTCACACGCTCGAAAGGCACCAGGTCTTTTATGTCTGACCCATCTTATGATTTATTATAGAAACAGGAATTTCAGCTAAAATCACCAACCAAGGTACCGCCTTCCAACATGCTGAATTTGCCCAGATTGTTTTGCACAGCTGGCTTGTATATGCGTACCAACGGAAAGTTCTTTGCACTGTCATTTCAACGTTTCCTGCTTGCCAGGAGGAATGCATGCTGCGAATCCTCAGCCTTCATTGCATTAACACACATAAAATACAGGAACGAGTGAATATGACCGGCACAATCTGTTCGCCATACACGCTCATCTCTTCTCTTCTTTGCTGCAGCTGGTGAGCTTCATCAATGCCCTCCTCCTCCTAATCGTTATCTTGTGCTTCGGACATTATTTCGAGAGGCTGCCCATTGTGAGTTGGAGAACACCGTTATTTGAAACTGCTTGTTCTGTATCATCGATTTTTAATTTATTAATATTTCTGCTTTCTAGGCAATTTTATCTTCGATCATTTTCATCTCACTGAAGAAGGTATTCATGCAAGTAAAAGAACTGAAGACTTTCTGGGATATCTCCAAAACTGACGGTGTACGTTGGAACACTCGCATGACTCGTACAGTCAGGGACGATGTTGATATGGTCATAAGGGCGCGCTCCCTGCCTTGCCGAATGGAGCCTTAATGTACGATTTGCGATGTGTTGCAGAATATCTGGATGGTGTCCTTCTTAGCCACAATCCTCGTGGACGTACAGTTTGGGCTGGTCATTGGGGTTGTCTTTTCGCTCTGTGTACTCATTTACCAAGTCAGAAAGTAAGCGCAACAACGTAGTCCCTAATCTACGTACTGAAATATACAATTGGCGCAGACCGAAGACGTTCCTGCTTGGTAACATACCTAACACTGATTTCTACGTTCCCCTTAAAAGGTACAACATGGTAAGTTTGAGCGTCATAGGCTTAAATGTACAAATGATATACCAGTCGGGAACTGATGGACCTCATGGTGTGTGTTTTAGGCTGTAGACATGCCGGGAGTGAAGGTTTTCCACTTCGGTGGTCCCCTGCACTTCGCCAATTCTTCCTATTTCTGTTCTCAGCTAGCACGCGCCACGCAGATCAATGCTCGGTACGTCTCTTTCCATTTCAAGCCAAAACAACAGAGTATAATGTGTGACCCCAATGTCTGCAATAAGAACAATCGTTGGCTCTGCCGTCCGCTCTAGTATGACGTCAGCGTGGGCCGAGAACAGTAGGGCACTAAGATCTGGCTTTTCCGCATATGTCTGATGGGCATTAAGAGAGCGTCAGCATTTCTGGATATAACATCAGGGCCTCAAATTACACCGGGCTATTCTGAAGTCGGTTAAGCATGGTCTACGCTTCCGTGCCTTAAGAAAATTCCTTCATGAAAAGTTGCATGTTCTTGTCAACGGTCATATCTTACAGAAATATCATGAAACAGAAAAAGGTTCGGCTGGATGTCATTGCAGCATACAATGGATTCGGTGCAACGGTAAACAACGTTTGTTCCAGCTTGATAGTGGCTAAAACGTTTGATGGTCTTACGCATCGCAGCCAGCTTCCCTAGCTTCTCCAAGTGGTTTCACATTTTCGGCGAGCCACGAGTCTTCATTTGTGACCACCGATGGAAGCATCCCCAGCACAGTAGCGACCATACCGCCAACCAACCACCCGTCCTACATCATACTTGACTTTTCCAGGGTCACTTTCGTCGATGGTACCAGCATCATGACCCTCATCCAGGTAAAGGTACACCATGATTTTGATGTATACACTTCAGTATACTTTCGTTGTTCCTTGCAGGTTGTTCAAGAGTACCAAAATATAAATATTACCATCTACATCGCTGCTTGTTCCTGTGAGCATGCATAATTGTTTGTTTAGGCAGATAGTATTTTGTCTCTTTACTTGCAGCGTCTGTGTTCTCAATGCTCCAGAGGGGCGGGATGTTCAAGACGCTGTCTGCTTCAAGCTTTTTTCCCTCTGTTCACGACGCGGTCATGCACACGCTGCCAGGGAGAAAGGTCAGTGGACATGTTTGTCGAACAGACACAAGGGGTCGTGTCCCAAGCAACAGAATCAGCAAGGGCCAAGCTTGGCTGGCCAATGTGGCCTTGCTTGGCACGAGCTTGGCCAACGAGCTTACTGGGTACGGATCTGTTCCTTGGCCAACCATTCGCCATCG
>JARGYV010113038.1:0-18485 GCA_029532675.1 Ornithodoros moubata | reverse complement strand
ACCTCCCTAGCTAGAGCATCTTTGTACGATACCAAGATGCGAGTGGCGGTAAGCTCCGGACGGCATGTACAATTGCCACAATGAAAAGATAAATGACCCGACGGCACGCCCCTCAAAGACAGCTGATGTTCCCTAAGCCTCGTATTTAAACACCTGCCCGTCTGCCCTATATAAACTTTACCACAAGTAAGTGGAATGGAATACACAACCGCTCCCCGACATTGAACATATTGATGCTTATGTCGAACTTGACAAAAGGCGATACCACTGGAGTGATTAACCTTATTGCACAATTTCTCTAATTTGCACGGGGCGGTAAGTACTTTAGTATCTTTCAGGGCGGTAGTATCTTTCAGTTGTGAGAAGCCGTTGTCTGCGTCTGGTTCTTCTTTGTTCGTGCGTCTTTCTTGCGGCTAATTTTGCACTGAGCAGTTTTAGTCTGTCTTGAACATGTAGATTTTAACAGTCGTTCATAACCTTTGTTTGGCGCATTATGGCCATAGTAGCTGATGCGAAAAAAAAAAAAAAAAGCAGACGAGCAGAGAGCTGATACTGAGAGCGGCGATTGGGTGTGTATGCTTATCTTATGTCTTGTTCTGCCATGGTTTTAGCTGACCCAAGATCTGAAGTGCCCTCCAAGTCTCAGCTACCATCCAGTCTCTCCTTCAGTGGGAAAGGTCACCAGGGACAACATTGAATGTGTCCTTCCGACAGGGGCCCCACAACAAGTCTCCCCTGTGTAAGTAAGCCTTCTTCCCTCGTAAATTTTTTCTTCATTACGTTCTTGGATTCTTTCTACCTTCTGAACTCTAATTTACTTGTCCAGGAAATCACCGCTTTTTAAATAACTATCGCAACTTATCGTCTTCTGTATATATCTCATTGGCGGTTGAAGCATTATAGTTTTTACACTCGCGAAGGTTGTGCAGTTCTACAGAGTCTTCAACCTGAGGTGCGGGGTACAGCGATTGGCGTGTGTTACCGCTCACCGAACTTAGGCGACTCCATAATAATGCAAAAGTTCCATTCATTTTAGGAATGAAGTTCGTTATTGTCCACGTAGGGCTGAAGGTAGGCGTCCTCTTAAAAGAGAGAGAACAAGAAAATCTCCAGCCAGGAACAGCTCTCAAAGGCGATCATCTCGTCCTCGCAGAAGTGACAGAACTGTCAGGTCCAAAAGCTCTTCTCGCAGCTCTGCTGGCCGCAGCTTCCGCCAGTCACCGAAAGCTAAAAAGCCACGAAAGACCCGGTCCCCATCACGGGGTTCATCCGGAAGTCGTCGTCCCAGAAGATCGAGGACGAAGGCTACTCGCAAGCGGCGAGGTTTGAGATCGAGTTCCTCCGAAGGCTAAGGTCTCACAAAGAAAAATAAAATTGGGTATTGAAGGTGCGTCATCAGACAATTATCAAAGTGTGCTGGCTCGGAGCGGATGCATCCACAGATGCCCGAACGTAACAGGAGGAAAAACCACGGGTCGCATGAAGTCACGAATGCATTAGACTCGTGGGTGTATAGATCCATTTATCTTTGTTGAAAATGTAGAGCAGGTTAGAGAGGTTAGCCAGATCTTGTGGCGACAGACTTGACCCGGCAGCGTGGCTGAAAGACGCTGTTTACAAAGGAATCTACCACCTCAGAAGGCAGCATCTCCAGGAAAAGAGCAAAGACCATGTCCGATCCTCCACACCGATACCGGGCCTTTGGCGATGTATCCGTCAAGGCACTGAGGAAAAGAAAGAAAAAAATAAACAAACAAAAAAACACGTTCCTGACTGCAGACAAAACTTGACGTCTGTAGCCTCTTACCAGTGGATTGCCCTGGAGATGTCGTTGAGGTTAATGTGCATGTACCTGTCGAGCCGCTTTGGAAGCAAACTCTTGTAAGCGTCCATGTACGATGGCCCGTAGTCATCCCTCACATTGTGCGGGACACGGCTGATCAGTTCGGAGATCCCAATTCTAACATTTTCCGGCTCCGTGACACGAGTTCTGTACCATGAAATCGCAGCTGTTAAATGGGCCTGCCGACTTTCTATTTCGTGTTTCTAACCTGTACAGCATAGGTTCAATGGTGCTGACCCCGATGTGCCACTTGAAAAGCTCCCGGCGAAGACCATCCGCTAACGAACAGAGGCCAGCACTGGCAGCACTTGCTGCAACCATTCCAGGTACAGCATGCCGACCTGATGAAATCGATTTCAGTCACGCTGGTTAAAATATTCTACCTTCAGCTATACGTCGCTGCACGTTACCATGAACTCCAGACATGATGACGATACGGCCCCTACTTCTTCTCAGAAGTGGCAACGCTTCTTTAATGAATCTCAAGGTGCCAGATAAGTTGACGTTGATCACCCATCTGATTTCATCGTAGGACAACCACTCCACTTCGCCGTAGTTCACCACGCCGGCATTGGCCACAATCCCCCATAGATCTGAAAGGAAGTACGGCTCGAAGCAAACTGCTGAAGTCCCGAAACAGAACAGAGCATCCTTAACAATTAATGTACCTCTGTCGCCCAGCTGGCTGGCCACAAATTTGTAGGCACAGACGATGCTATCTTCTTCAAGGTAATCTATCGGCACAATGGTTACACAAAGTTCTCTTAAGATAACAGCTCCATCAGAATTTGGGTCAAGACAGCCAGCGAAGACTTCGAACCCGTGCTCGTGCAGACGTCTTGCTGCATGCAGGCCTATGCCACTGTCACACCCTAAGACAGGACACAGAAGTGAAGTCAAGTAAAAAAGTGAAAAACGAAGCGGCAGTTTTACGCAGTTGATTGAGCTACTTCATAACTTTACCTGTAATGAATACTGTTGCGTCTTTGAGTCGTACTTCCTTCCTATAATGTCGGTCGATGCAGTCAGCAATGTTGTAACCAATTATGAGCGACATCAGAACATTCGATATCATGCCAAGCATGTAACTCAGCACTGAAGTAACATTTAGGACAATGAACGTGAGGCATGTAATCAGTATCATGCCCATGAGGCGCTCCCTGGCACCATAGAGGTCTTCTGTGCTTCGGCCTGGGGTCGCCATCGCTGGAGCTCATACCGACAGAACAGTCGCCGGTGATCTCGCAGAAAGAAACGACGAGCGTGCAGTCGATCTCGAGCAATCCACTCCCACCTCGTCGATGTTGCACAACAGCTTCCGCTTAACAAGGGTAAGGACAACCTAACAGTGGGTACCATGAAACGCTCACAACCGAATCATTGTTATTTCAGACAAGGTGTACGAGGAAGATTATGTGAGTGCAATCAATTGTTTCAAGTGGTTATCAAGTGTTCTAACGCTTGTTTCCCTCAACTCTTACTGTGTGTCTGTAGTTCATACCGAAGTCATCGGTGTATAAGCGCTCTGCTTGAGGTCACACCAGACTCCTTCGTCCCCAACCGCAATAGTGTCTGTCGAATAACGTTATGTCATGGCCTCATATGTGCAATACAGGGCAAAAGTTTTGAGACTGATTTAAAAAAAAAAAAAAATGACGATTTTCTAGTTCCTTGTATAAGGTATTTATTTTATGTACATGTAAACAGAACTATCGGCCTTCCTCGTTTTTTACAACTGTTATTATTTGCACTTTGATGTATAGCTTTGACAACGGCCCCCATCGAAACAAGGATATCGTCGCCGCTGAAACCGGTGACGGACGCTATATAGCAACCCGGGATCCGAAAGGGCACTACAAAACTCTGCCATGCTGTATTATTGGTGGCGTTCCGTGCACAGTTGCGGGAGTAATTACACGACCAAGTGCAGGCGGCGTGAACCTCCGAGAAAGAGAGCCCACGGCTGAACGGTCCAGCGTCGACCGTCGACCTCTGGCATACCCCGTGACCATGACGCTGGGTAGAAACTGCTTGACCAGAAAGAAGTCCGCTATTTGTCGTGGCACTGACTCGAGCATCAACCACGTCAAGAACTGTCGGACATTGCAGCACTGGTATC
Organism: Ornithodoros moubata; assembly: GCA_029532675.1. NCBI lineage: Eukaryota > Metazoa > Arthropoda > Arachnida > Ixodida > Argasidae > Ornithodoros > Ornithodoros moubata. The sequence goes on along the minus strand of JARGYV010113038.1, from coordinate 14,523 downwards.
TATGGTTCGTCCCTCTGTTTAAGAGAGCTCTTTCGACAGCAGCGGCCACTTCGCTTTTATCAGTGCGTGAAAATCGCTCGAGCGTCCGAGGATACGAAGAGCGGAAGCTGTTTAAGTAGACACCGCCGTATTCTTCTCTCACAATGCCAGACAACCGACCGATGACTGCCGTGAGGGCGGTGCTGATGTTGTCGTGGTCCATGATTCGGGTCCTAAATGGACGAAAATTTACATTTCGAAGACACCGTTATAAAAACAATGTTATGTGCCTACAAATAGAAATTCAAGTGGTCTTCGACTTTGCCAGAAGGCTTTCGCAGAGAGTGCGACACTTCGAAATTGATGGTTGTGGGCACGCCAATATGCTGGATTATGCGGCGCTTTGGAATAATTATCTATCGAATTTTGTTGTGTAGACGCAATATGCTCCCAAAATACACGAAAACAAGTACTCATGCTGCTGTCTGTTCTAAAAATCGTAATTTCAGAACCTGTAGAAGGCTGGTTCTATGGTGCACACTTGAACCCCAAACTTCAACAGCTCGCGTCGTAGTCCATCCGCAAACTGCGAGAGCGTAGCTGCTGACGCAGAAGCAACGACCATCCCTGGAATGGCCATCCTACCTGTAACAGATCACATGAATACGGCATGATGTCGACCTAGACGTTCCTAACCGTGAAGTCCAGTGACGATAACGATTCTTCCATGGCTTCTTCTTATCTCCAACAACCCTTCTTTGATGAAGCTGATTGTGCCTGCAATGTTTACGTCCACCATCCATCGTATCTCCCTGGGAAGCATCCACTCGACCTCGCCGTACGTAGTCACACCAGCATTAGCAACGAGGGCCCATAGCTCTGCGAAACGATAAAATATGCGAGGATTTTCTTGGCACCCTGCATCACAATTTCCTTGATTGTCTTCGGGATACTTCACATAGTTCGCTAAAAACGAACTTGTAATCCACTTACTTTTTCCGCCTAGAGCAGCTTTAACCTTGCTGTACGCTCTGATCACAGTGCCTAGCTTTAGGTAATCCACGTAAATCACATTGGCGTTCTTTTCTGCAAGCGTCTTGGCCCCTTCAGATCTGACGTCCAAGCATCCCGCGAACACCTCAAAGCCTTTTTCAAGCAATGACTCAGCTATGCTGTGACCCAAGCCGGTATCACACCCTGCCGAAAACAATTTAAAACAGTTTTATTTTCCCAGCCGCGGACGCCATGATTTCCAAGGGACGCAACATAAGTCCCAACACATACCTGTTATGAAGACGGCTTTTTTGTCGATTGGGAGATCGGTGCTGAAGTAAGCCTTGGAAAGTCGGTAATAAGTAAGGCCTGCTACCAGCGACACAAAGACAGCGCCCACTATAGCAAGGACGCTCATTAACATGGGACTTAATGCGGTAGTAACAAATAACAACGTAGAAATCAAGACAAATATGATGAATGGTCCATCGAGCTCGCGGTTCATGGCTGCAGTACCAGGTAAAGCCAAACAAGGCCCACAATCTTCTTCTTCTGCCTTCTCCTTTCTTCTTCTCCTTTTACAACCTGTACTCAAAAAGGAGTGCTCTGGTTTATGCTTACGAACAAATTTCTCCTTCTTCTTCTTCTGCCTTCTCCTTTCTGGCCATTAGTCAGGACGGCGTTTGGACACGGCTTAGCATGGGTATTGGTAAATTAGAAATGGGCTGTTGCCATTATGGAGTGGTACAGAGCGCTTTCGATATCTTTTTCACAGTACCTTAAATGTAACCTTCCAAATGAGAGAATGGATGCGAGAGTGAAGGGGATTCTTCTTCCTGTGTCTGCTCCTTTCTGGCCATTAGCCAGGATGGCGTTTGGCCACGACTTAGCAAGGATGACGTATTTCAGCCTTGTTCTTCTTCAGAAGAGACCCCATCCTGTCGTCGATGTTTCGACCTGTCATCCTGTCTTGCTATGCACCAAAGATACCAGCACCTGTTCCGTTTTTGTCATTCGGATCGTTTATCCTGTACACGTGATACGACTCCGATGTTTTCTCTTTGCACTTGCTTATTCCACAGTATTAGTTTTGCCGCATAGGACACCACACTTCTTTGCACCGTATGTTTCCAAATATCAAACCTCTATCTACCAAACCCTACATTGCACTGCTTCAGACAACATTCCAGACATCACACACTGGTGGATGAAGCCGCACCATTGCCAAAAGCTTAATATTATTCATAAGACAATAAAAACGTCTTTAGAGCTGGCACACTATAATATTAAAACAACGACATGTCCTGGCCAGTCTCTGTTGCGGATAACGGCCCACCAACAAGGAGAAGACTTAGGTCGTCCGTGACTTCAGAGATTTACATATGATGGGCAAAGAAGGGATATTCCTGATGAAGTAGACGAACGATGTAAACGCGTAACCCCTTATTGTTAGTCATACATCCTCCACATGTCGCGATTATGTGGTCCTGTAATATTTTTTACGCATGTACACCTTTTTGTATTGCATATGCGTGTATGTTTCTTGCACTTCTCGCTACTTTATTTATCCTTTTTTTTTTCTTACGTTCCTACCTACGATACAGTAGATCATTGTTTAATCTTCTGGACTTAGGTACATATGCTGATATATCGGTGTCAAAAATTACGCCATAATCACCAATAAGGAAATAATCTACATAGTACTTGGCTCGGGACGTCCGGGCGCCCCTCAGCATATTTCAGGACATAATACCTTTCCGAGTACAGCTCTTTTTCAACACCTTGTCCAAGGTACATGGTATATAAAACCTGTGACTTATCGCAGGCGGCGGTGGCACCCAGAAAGCAAACCGGAAACGACGATAATAACTAAACAACCGTAAAAATTCGGATAGCTGCTAGTGAAGCCTGGTGTTTGCCATGAGACCCCAACAGACATGAGTTACCTTTCTGGGTTACACGTATAAAATGGTGCATTTTTTATAAAACCCTAGTAAAAAAAAAAATTAGCAGAGCGTGGTTTCGATCCACGGACCTCTGGGTTATGGGCCCAGCACGCTTCCACTGCGCCACTCTGCTACGAAAACCAGCCCCCATAATAGTCTTTATGTATAAATGCTACAACATGTGTCTTAGGCATATTTTGTCGAGTTCTACGTAAATTGGAAATTTCCTACTATTATTCCATTCTTTTGCACATAATCTGCTGTATTACAATTCACAGCGGAGATCAGTTTTTATTGACATATGGCTGCCAGAGTCTGAATAAGAGAAAGCGCTATTCCTTTGTGTTATCCTTCCAAAAGTATTCCTACGCTCAGTGTTCCATTCTCCATGCTCCATGCCATGCTCCAACGAAATGGGAACTATTTCGGCGCGCACACGAAGTGACGTGGCAAATGCTCTTGGGTTTTAGCGTCATGCCTGAAATGGCTGCCTTAGCAACGGCGTCGGCGTCGTTAATCGAGTCCTCCAAAACGGTCGAAGCACGCTGTAACCTGGCGAAGCAAAGTTCCGTTAGTGAGCGACGGACGTTAACACTGCCCGTCCACGTTTCTATTGCGTAGGACTCGTCTTCGGGAGCTTTATTTATGTGCGAAGGTGTCAATGAACGGGTTGGTAGCTTGGTGCGATTTCCAAATTTGGATGGAGACCGAAGTCTCCATTTCAGTCTGCCTAATATGTTCTCAGCGTTCTCAGTGACGGGACTCTTTTGCAAACGGAACTTCAAGGCTTTTAGGATGGTTGGTTGGACAACTTAGTCGTCGGTGGTCTTCGAATGCGTACTTGTGTTGTGCATACTGGCATCGAAACTGTGTGTTGGCAGTTCCCTCGATGGAAGTGTTGACTTCTTTGACAGTGACTGTGTATCCGGGTGCGGTGCCGGAGGGTATTAGTCGCGGTGCGTTTAGTCGTTGACGCATCATGAGTTGACGAACAATTCTCACTCAATTTCATCTGCTCTACGCTGCGCTGCTCGTTGAATTTGCGCGTGTTACGAACGCGTATCAACTTCAACGCCTGAACTCACGTTTAGCGGAAGAGACGACTACAGTGCTGCTCGTCTTCGCGTTTCGTCATCCATTGTACCCACGTATTAACATTTTGAATGCTTCATTTAGGCGCGTTCATGTTAGACAGCAAATGACACCAACATCGAAGTTGTTAGATGTTGAGAGCTGTCACAAAAACTTCTCGCCCAAGCAACAAAATGACAGTCTTGAACTCCGCAGAGAGTAGTGGGTCAAAGTCGACTTTGCCGAACAACAGGTGGGTGTTCCTCACATGCTCTGTGCTTATATATAATGTGCTGGGTGACGATCCCCTTGTGCCCTTTGAAGAGGTGTGCGGTTTCTTAAGGGATATTAGGTAGATAAAGGGGTATATGAATTTTATAATGTTTACTTTATTGGCACTCTAGTCAATACTATCGTTCCTTTTTAACATCGTTTCACATCACCATTACACGGTCGTCACATTTAATCGTGGGTTGGTGCTCTATGGCCGTATCCGCTTTTGCGCCACTAAACAACCAATCACCATCACCTCCGAGAACGAGCCCGTGGCCTGATATTACAGCGGTCATATTAGTTGTCCTTTCCTCACTGAAACGGTTGACCATGATCATTTCAAATATCAGGTTTGTGTGTCAGTTTGGGAGCACTGCAACATCCGCGGTGAGATTCTAACTTACCATCTCTCACTGATAACAGCTGATTAAAACAGATAACAAAAATATTTACCGTTCTTTTTGGTGTCCCGTTTGGGTCGTGTGCAAACTCCCACGATGCTTAGCAGTGCAGGCTTTGTAATATATGCCCAGATTGTGTAATTATAATGCTGCAATAGGATACAAATATGTCATCTCCAAGATAATAGATACTATGTAGCAAGCGAACTGAATATAGATCACTTAACTGGGAGGTCGTCCCCAGTCCTAGGTTTTTAAGTCATGGGCATTGTCTACTTCTGATGTTAAGAACGGTATCACCCTCAAAGCAGATTCTGCACGTCCAACATTTTAAGGACGTACTTGCCCTACTTCTGCTGTAAATATTTGCAGTCCAAAGTGGAAGGCTTGGAAAGCATTTCACGTATTCCAAGGCTTCAGTTGTTGGGGGGGCATTTAAAGCATTCTTGTTAGCATATTTTGTAAACTTACCTAGGTAAAGGGTAAACCAATCGATCTCACTAAAAGGCGAGCCTCAACGGTGGCTTGTTTATAGTCTGTTAGCTCTCATATTTACTGAACGTCCTGAGGAAAATCTTTCTGCCAACGAACTATTAAAACCTGTTGTGTAAATACACCCAATACAAGTCATAGCATTGGCTCACCTTACTGAACAACGAAAGAAAGAAGTCACTGAAAAGGTTAGCCAGCTGCTGGAATTAAACCCACAACATCTGGACTTTCGTTCCAATGCTCTTATTGAGCGAAGCTGCATGCCTGCCCAGTGACTTGCCGAAGGGCGTCATTTGGAAAGACTAGAGATGGAACAAAAGAGTGTGCGTGTGGATGCATATTGAAATGACCTCCTTCATTCGTTGTTTTAAAGACCAGTTGAGGCTTCTTGGTATATCTAGTCCCCATTTTTAGTCACCAATTTCCATCGTGCTTACTGAACACGTAATCGTAGCAGCTCTTTTCTTTATTTTTTTTTTATGGGGGTGGGGGAGGGCAGGCTCGCTTTCCAAAATTAGCCTAAACAGGAAACGAATGCAAGGCGCATCACATTTGCTCATTGCGAGCTCTCTGTGAGCCCAGAGCTCGCGGGAGCCGAGAGACGCAGTTGAGGGGAAGGCCTCTATAAATAGTTGCCCAGGACTGACATGTATGGTGAAAGAATGCGCCTTGCAGGGTGAAACTGTGCCCCATGTTTGCGTCCTGCCCCAGAAGCAGAAGAGGTGCGTGGCTATATTTGTCCGCAGTTGGCATTTTCGGCGTTCGGTACAGCAACGCAGTGGCGGGGCTCAGGTGCGCGAGGTGGTTGCGTCGTTCCCCGCGCCCGGTGGTGATCGCCATGGGCGAACTTTGTGCTTGTGCCGTCCCTTTTCGGAGGTGTTGAAACGCACATGGTGTTTTTGGCTTGTTCAAGATGAGGCACCGACTCACTCGTAAGTTTAGATCCCCACACACTTTTTTGTCGACGCCTGCCGTGGTCCTGTTTTCTGCACACGGTTCTGGGTGTTTCTGTTTCGCGCCTAAACGGGATACCTTTGCTAAGAAACACGACGCGCGCGACTTAGCTTTTCTTTATTTATTTTATTTTCATACGCGACTATATCCTTTATAACCTTTAGGTGGTACGGCCTCAAGGGCAGTCGTAACCTCGTAATGGCAGACCGTGATGACGCAAATGCGAATTTGTGTACCTTACTGTAATCATCCGCCAGGACGCGGTTTTGTGACATGTGGTCGACCCGCGTTGCGCAAGTTTTTAGGTTGTCTGTCATCTTCTACTTTCGAAACCTCGCGATGTTAGATATCCTTGCATCAGCTAGTATTCCCATGTTGCTCCGCCATCTTCTTTGTCAGTCCTTGGAAAAATGTGCACATGTCTCTGACTCATCACGGAATGACGACTTTTACGAAAACTCGAATACTTATTTGAGGAGCTCCGTTCCACGTGGTCACTCCAACCGTAATCGATCTCCGTAACACGCGGACGCATTTCTGTGCCATTTAGCGTGAGCATTCCATTTTGAAGCGCAGTTGGTAGCACAGCTGACGATAATTGCTCTGTCAGCATCGGGTCAGACGCTGTTCAGGTGACAAAGGATTCTGGCACTATGCCCTGCACTTGGTGTCCTTGTGATTGCGTCCCTTATAATGACGTGCCAGAATGCGTGTGCATCACACACCGATCGAGGCTCTTCCTCTGACCCTCCTCCTTTTTTTATATGTTCTGGCAGTTTCTAGCAAAAGTTATGTATGCGGTCGACATTACTCTTTCTGTGCGGTATGTCGGCTAAATTACCACTCCACCTTATTGAGCCCATAGATGTAGCAAGCATGCAACAACAGCTAACGGGCAACCGTTAGCGATAATCGGTTTAGGTTCAGTGACCACCCAGTTAATACCAGGACAATTCTCTCCTACGGTGCGCCGTTTTCGACTTTAATCGAGAGGCTGCATAAAGCATATATGCCGGTAAACTTTTTGTCATTCAGTTCGAACAGAAAAACTTGGTTTTTAGAGAATCCTATTGTCGACATGGAACTATACGAAGTTACCCATAACATTTCGCACACGATACATCTTCGAACGTGTAACTTTCCGGAGCTTTTCAATTTCGTTTTCTCAACAAATCTGTCATTTAAACCTGGGGCATTATATCCCGGGCAATCCTGTAGTTACGCCTTTCACGCGCAACGCCATGAATGTGTCGTTGTAGCTTTTTTTTCTCTCTCTTCGTCCACCAAGTTAAGCTGAAATAAAGATGAAACAAGGCATGAACGAGTGTAAAAAGCGGTTTAGCGGGCCCAACAAGAGGGCTATAATGCGAAAGGTTTCCAAACATGTATTGCGATGTGAACTCTTCTGGTTGGAGTTGTCCTGGTATGAGGTAGGGTAGAGCAATTTGAACCAGTTACCCTGGCATCAAGTACGGTCCCATATCCGGATTGATTATGGGTTTACTACATCTCCCGGCTATTTATATTTGCGGCACCTTTGAGGCAGGATGGAGAAAAAAGAAAAGGAGTAGGGAGGGTAGTCTCACGAGTCATGACTCCGTGTGAGTGATTAAGAAGAATAGGAAGAAAAAAAACTACCCCCACCCCCTACAAATACGTTTCTTCAGATTATGCTCCTTCATCATCCAGAGTCGTACCAAATCCTTTGACAGGGGAACGTTTGGTTCACTATCTTGACGTCACGCTGGAGTTCCGCCATTTTTTACCCGATTCGGCAGCTTTTCGCTTTGCTGGTGTCGTGAAAAGAGCATTCTGACGCCAAGAGTTCGCAAATGGCGGCTCGTGCACAAAACAAAATGATGACTACCTCTCTCCCAGTGTTTGTTGAAGTTGGTCTCTGCTGTGTCCAGAGATAAAATGGAGATACATTAATTTATCTCTGCTGCAGTAAGTGGTAATAAAAGACGAGCGTACAGCACATACTCCTAGTGAAAGCCATAATGAATTTTAGACCTTTTTGTGTGTGCAGAGGGAGGAAGGGATGTTCAAATAAGATCTGTGTATTTTTTTCCTTGTTTTGATAGAAAGCTTGCGTAAAAGAAAACAAAAAAAAGGACCTCTTTCTGTTATTACACCATGATATCGTGCACCTTGCACACATGCTATTGGATCCATCTTGTAAGCTTAGCATATTATTACAGTAATCCACTTTGCAATTCAAGTTTTCAGTTGATATTTAGCAGCACTTCTCAGTGCATGCTGCTATGAAATAAAGTGGCTATTGGAAGCTTAGGCTCAAGAACTCATTGAAACTTGACAGTACCTGTATGCACAATTTTCTTTCTTTTTAGACCACCCGTGTCAAACTTCCCATACTCTCAGAAGTTGTTCCACATTGCCAATGGAACATTATACAGTGTGTTCTCACCGACGCACGGCAGGAGCTGCGGAATGAAACCAAACTTTCTAGCTCGCCAGCGAGGCTCCACAAGAGAATCCAGAGGGCGAGGAAGACGTTCCACCAGCCGTTGTCTGAAGTTCCATAACTTCATTCCTTCGGAAAGCATCACGTCAGAAAAAGACGATGGCTGCCAGGACGACGTTTGGAAGGTGCACGCTGAATGCCGCTTACAAGAAGAGCATGGCACCAAGCAAATTATGGTCTCGCAGTGGTCACTGTCATCTGACATATCATCCAGCCCACAAGAAACAAAGCCTACAGTGCCACCTGCCCCGGTCTCCTCTGCGACACAAAGCAAAGAGGATATGGAACTGACGAGCGACGCTGGCTCAAAAAGTGCAACATTTCCTAACCTGTTTTCTAGTCTCCGTCCAAGTGAACACTTGCCGAAAACAAGCAGTTTTCTTGGCATCCAAGATGAGCTGTTTGGCGACTCTGGATTTCTATGTAGCACTACACAATACGGCTGTGATAATGGGGACGGACGAGAACACAGTGCTACACCTTCGTCCACAAACAGTTCAGCTCCCGAAAGCACGAAAGACGACCGCGAGACCTTGTCGACAGACCCCTCGAAGAGGCATCGCAGGAAACCAGTGCAAACGCGACGAGTGATTCCATACAATAAGTACCTGTCCCTGATGGAAGACGACGAGTGTCCCCAGCCACTTGACCTCTCGTTCAAGGCAAACAAGAAAACTGCCACAGGGTCCGACTTTTTGAGTGCCAGCTTACCTTCAACAGACCCCAGCGTGCATGCGAGTGACAGCACTATGCCACAACCCTACCTGATGCCTCATCGGTTTCAGGATGCACCACGGATGTTCCAGGAGAAGTCACCATTGCAAGAAGCGCTTGAGGCCCCATTAAGTCGCCAAGCATCTCAACGTTTTCCTTATTCAGTGCCTCACCATAGTGCAGTGATGATGTCGCCCTATGTCCCTAGTGCTGCTGTGCCATTTGGACATGCCTTGTACAAGACTGGCTCTGATGTCCCGTACTCTGCTGCCCAGTCACCGTACTCCGCTTCTCCAGTGTCAAGCACTAGTTCAACACTCTTGGCGGCCCTGCAAGAAGGCAATCAAGCAGGGCCCAGCCGAGCGTCTCCAGACTTGCAGAGGTCCTTGAGGAAACCTAGCCAGAGATCACTCATTAAGCAGAAGCTGGAGGACACCTTCAAGCAAAACGGGTTTTTGGTGAAAACAAAGCAGGTGTCGGACGGTGATGCAACGTTTTGTAAGTTTCGCCAGCTGCGTAAATACACGCGCTACTACCTCAAAAGTTGGCATCACCACTTGCCGGCGGAAGTACATAAACTGTGGAAGGGGTTCCTTCCACCTAAAACGCTACCTGGTAGTCATGTGATGACAGAAGAGCCCAAAGAGATGCCAGAATCACAGTGACATAGAGTTAGCTTTCATGCTCTGATATGAAGAGGGGTCAAAGCGGAGGCTAGTTGGTGGTGAATCATGAATTAAAAAAAAAAAAAAAAAACAAGAAACACAGGTAAGAAGGAGACAGTACAGACAAATTCACAGACACAGCAAATTTGTTTATTCCATCCAACCAAATATTAAGCATCAGTCCCACATCAGCGTCACTCTCCCTTTGTACTTCTCCTTCTTTTAAATTTTGGCCATCAGTTTTGCTGTGTTGCCTCCTTCTTACCTGTGTCTCAGGGTTAATTTCTTTCATCATGATTCAGCTTCTGCTTTATAGAGAGAGATTTTGTAATGTAATGATGGTGATGTGCACAGTGGAAGTTTATGCACTTGCAAAGATGCATTCAAGAATTTCAAAATACCGGCAATACTCACAAACGTAACAGGTGGGTTATCACACCTTACTTTTGTTTTCAGCGTGCCAATGTTTTAGTTATGAATTTCAAAAGTTGTACAGTTATTAGGACACACACACACACACGAGTTACGGCTGGTCCTTGAAAACTACGTAACCGCAGCAGGTTTGAAATAGTCTCCCACGTTTTTTATTTTGTAATATTGTTACATCTTTGGCACATTTAGTTTTACTGCACATCTAAAAGATATAAATATTTCTGAAAGTATATTAGCTCCATTGATCAGCATGCACATACACATGTCTTTGCTCTGGAGAGATCATGCCTTACTAAGATGTTTGTCAGCTCCTTTGTTTTTAATCTGTTATGTTTGTGACAGAGTTTTTTATCTGTAGGTCATATCATCTGCAGCTATATATGAGTGGGTACTGTTGAGATACTAACATGTGCCCTTGTCCCAACTTTTGTAGTGTGCATCACACAGCTTGTAAATGCAAAGTGTACAAGTACATAACGGATAAAAGTAATATATACATTCTCTCTCTTTTTGTTTTCAGCACCATTACCATCACCACCAAAAGTAATATATATCACAATGTGGTGCTCATATTGCCTAAGCACATGTAGTGACTGAGCACATCATTTGTTCACTTTGCATGAAATGGAGTGCAGTGCATTGGTCATGAAACAGCTTTATGTTATACGTTTTCAGTTTCTGATAATTCTGCTAGTCTTGTTTTCTCAGTGATACAAACTGGTGCTCCGATAGTAATGTTTTCGATGAAATTAACACATCTGGCCATCCTATGCATGTTTTAGAAACTGTTCTGCAATGAATAACTTAGAATGACTGTGATTGCATTTCTCACACAGTGCCCACTGCAGACACACTGGTCAATACCCCTCATGCTTTCTTACGTGCACAGAGCCTGGGACGCATAAGGCTGGCTTAAAGGAAGTCTTCTGAAGCATGTTGTGGCACTTTCATTAATTCTTTGAGGAATCCGTTTACACCATGGTTAATGTATTGATGTGTGCACACAGAGCACACCAGTTAGTGGTTGTTACGTCCACAGCAAAGTGCCTGTTCCAGGAATTGAAGTTTGCACACTTACATCGTTTTGTTGAACTTCTTTCATTTTTTTTGTACAGGTATCAATGTTAGTAGTCAATAAGATGATATGTGTATTTGGTGCAGCTGCTTAACCACCTCTGAGGCATAGTATTTATAAACATAATGATGTATTGTTATACACCTCACTTTGATGGTTGTGCTTCAGTGATGTTTTATACCAATATACCTAGTGTGCTGTGCCCTTGGGTTGTCTCGAGGCGGTTAGAGATTGAATCTCGAAAAAAAAACGGATAGTGAATCTAGTCATTTTAGGGGACCTTCACTTCATTTACTTCGCAATAAAGTTGCCCAGGAAGGCCTTCCCCACTACCCCATGTACATTTTGTTTTAGTACCGCTTTGTAGCTGCCCGTAACTTTGCTCTTAAGTAGGACTTAGTTGTAAAGAAAAAAAAAGGAAATATTTATGTACTGGTGGCTGTAAATATGTATACCAAAGTGAATAAATGTTGGTTTTAGGTTACACAGAGTGTGATTTACAGGCTTATGTGATTGCTGGCTCAGGATTGAACATATTCTTTTGATTGGTTGCTCACATACACACACCAGTCTCAGTCTATTCTGACCGTATTGGAAGATTTTAAAGCAGCCGCTGGCGCCTTTTACTGGAGATTTTGAAAGCAACAACCTTCTTATCACTCACCTCAGTTTAATACACTTGGCAGATTGCCCTTGTATACTGCCCTGGGCATTCAGTGAACCAATGACAACTTCAAAGTGCTTAACTTCCCCACACACATAAAAAAAAAAGAACAGGGCAAGCATGCAGTAGTTCCAAAGGTACATGTGAAGGCACATGCCATTCACAACCACCTTAAGCTGACCACTTATGAAAGCTATCAGAGAAAAAAAGGTTTCTCCACAGCAGCAGACAACATACGTGTGAATGCTGATGGGTCTTCTGCATTGATACCTATAGTCTTTCGATTTAGAGCTCACTTATGCCAGCAGCGTGTTCATGCTATCCTACGAGGCAGTAATGTGCGATAATAGTAACCGATGTGGGCAAACTTGCTGAGGAAGGAGCAGCATACCAAAAACAAACAGAAAGAAAGAAAGAGAAAAAAAGATTTCCAAATAATGAGTTTGTTTTACCTCAGATGACCAGGACAGAGGTAACTGCAGATCTTCCCACTGGTGCAAACAGGTAAGACAAACTGTAGCCTCACATTTGTGAAATATACTTAGACAAACACGGTCACCCTTGTGAATGAGCCAGTATATGACAATCAGCTTACATATGTAAGCCACAGTTTGCTAATGACATCCGAACAGAAGAGGTTGATCGTGAAACTTGATGTCGTGATAAGGGCATAGTACTGAATAGATTCATCTAATTAGATTGACCACAGCAACCCTTAAGAGCTTACAATGTGGGCAGAGGTGATGAAATTCAGGGGGTTAAGATACACAAAAGCTCTTCACTCACTTTCATTTTTTGTGTTAGTCATGAAGGTGTAAAGCAATATATTAAATGAACTGTCTGCCCACAATCATATTTGTTAAATTTTATTTGTACTGCAAGCATACAGAGTAACAAATAGCACATACCACCAGCATTGCTTGAAGAACCAAGCAAGCGATGTGAATCTGAAATAAAAGGGCCACTTAAGCAAGCAGTTCAAGGATATGCCACACTGTTCCTGACATTGTGTTACACTTTACTACAATAAAAATACATTACTTATGCACATCTGCATTTGTGTGAGCAATAAAACCTTACAAGTGAAGAATTCATTCTTTACCTTTAAGCATAAGGAAGCACTGACAGGATCAGGCTCAATTTTTATGCACTTGAATGTGCAACTGAAGTCACCCTGTTTGAATAGAACTTGTTGAAGTCAATCCTGCAAGGAAGGAAACAGTATGTCCTTATCAAAACTGGAATCTACAAATGTAGAACAGATTTCCTGACTCCAGGAGTGGGATCATACTCCTGCAACAGGAGGCCCAATCTATTAGCTTATGAACTAAGTTTGGGCAGCATATCAGTGAAAGCCCGCTCAAAGTGGACAGCGGTATGTGGTGAAATAATGAAGAGATGTAATATCTTCCAACCTGTGTAGCATATCAGCAAAGCTGTTTCCAGGACATAACTCGCTGCTATCCAAGATGCACTTTCGCAGCCTCTCCACAGATGAATCAAACTCATCCCTATACATGTCTATCTGCATCTGGAATGGCACTGCTTCTCTACATTCTTCCTGCACATTTGTCAGTGAGCTCTTTTCCATTTTAGTGTCTTTTGTTTGTTTTGCCTGTCGGATAAAACACATTTAGCAATTAGACTTTTGGGAACCACAACAAGAGCAGAGCTGCTTGTCCGTACCAGGACATAGGATGCAAAATTGAGGCACAGCCTCAGAGTGGAGTAGACTTCACGGAGCAGACTGTAGTTGGTGAGCATACACTGTACCATACATGTATCCAAGAAGTCAGTGTGGAGTTCCAGCACAGCATCGACAGTTTGCACCTGGAACATAAAAAAAGACTCACTAAACAAGACACAGCTGAGCTTCAATGGTAATTATCGTACACTTTGCCACATTCAGTCCAAAGTATACAAAATGCTGTCTAGGCTGCAGACACAGAAATAAAGTTTAGTGCTCTTTGGTCTAGGCAAGAATTTCCTTAATAACAAATGTTCACCACTGTTCAAACTCCATGTCTCATTCCTATGTCTCTGAATCACAATAAATTTTGCAAATTCAAATACAGTAAAACCTCCAAAGTCGGACACCTCCCTACCTCGGACAACTCCCTATGTAGGACAAGACGCCATTGCACCAGCGGGCTCGCATTGAGAATACATGGGGAGGGGATTCCGTATCTCGGACAACCACCTATCTCGGAAGTAGGACACTGTTTCGGGCGCTAAGTCGGACAAGGGCGAACCAAGAGGGATCATTCGTTCACCTCTCTGGCTAATTTTCTTTTGTCCCTGGGTAATCCCCTGAAACTTGACGCTGGTAACAACCGGTTGGAATGCTTTCGTCTTGATACTAGACTGCCCTGGCAGTGC
>JARGYV010113023.1:0-15728 GCA_029532675.1 Ornithodoros moubata | reverse complement strand
TTTTTTTTTCCTTTCTGTCTGGATATTCGGAATTCCGCTCACTTATATACCTAGTTAATTAACGGGCGTCTGCTCTCCAATAGCATTTTGCGCTTTATCTAGGCCTACGAAATAGAGTGCGATGGTTCTAGGCGGGTATATAATCTGCGAGTATACCGTGTCTGCTACTACTCCTTCTGGGACAAGTTTTCAGACTTACTATCTGACTGGGACAGATTTTTCCAAGATGTCTCGAGACTTACTCTTGTTTTTGCTGATGAGCTACGTCCCAAACTCATCGCAGAATTGTCGAACCTTTGCATGCTCCTTTGTATGCGAGTTTCTAATTCTCTCTTTCTGTATCATCGAACTGTCCACTTTTTTTCTTCGCGGAGTCAGCGGTGCAAAGTGGGACTGTGTCACTTAAAGAACGACGAAATTACAACATGCAATCGTTTCACGGGCCAGACACAGAATTTAATTATATGAACCTCGCGTCTTGTCAACACAGCAACATAATTTCTGGGTATCTAGGAAAAATAAGCTCAGTTCTCGACCGTTATTATTTAAGTTCAACCAGCCAGTTTCTTTCTTTTCAGAAATCGAAAAAGTGTCTCATGCTAGACTTCCCAATTCATTTTCACCAATAGGCTGCGACCGACCTAGATAGAGATAAACAAATAAAATACCTTGAGCCAATGGCTCCAGACGTCATGCTTCCCAAGCTGCTCCGAGTTCGCCCCGATTGCTGCCAACCATTCAGAGCAACTCGACTTTGAACAGACCAACCAGCACAGAAACTTGCGACCCAAAATGCAAACAGGATCTTTCAAAACGATTCTTGTTTCATCGTTTTTTCCCATTCTGACCCCAGGGAAGGAAAGGAGAATCGACCAGCAAAAACTCCCTGCTCGGCCGAACAGAGTTTTCACAAACCGTATGCGTTCTGCTAGGCGCGCTGTTTTGCTATGCAAAAGTATGCGTCACTTTCTTATGTCGTCGAGGCAAACACATTGGCGCAGTCCTGTTGAGGCCGTGATCCGTGACGCCATCCTATTCGCAGCGGTGGCTCGTCACACGTCGAACTGTGCGGGATATTACCCAAGGAACAGGATGTGCTCTACCTTTACTTCATTCCCGTACCTGTCCGTTGCTTATAAATGCAGAAAAACAAAGATTGGTTATTGGTTTGCCGCGTTTGTGCTGTAATGCCCTGCTTATTAAATGTTGGGGTATATGAACGCAGTGAGATTCATTTCGGTTCCTCTTTACATGTATTTGCGGTGGCCGTAGCTCTCAATGCGGCCTTGTTGTTGAAAGATGAATTTTGTGCGTTACGCTCGTCGGGCAGGTTTGCCGATTCAGTTTCGGAACTGAACTTGCGCGTTACATGTGCTGGCCTATATGACGGCTTGCACAAGTGGAGCGTAATGGTAACTTGGAGCTGTTTTGTAAACATG
Source organism: Ornithodoros moubata (assembly GCA_029532675.1). Classification (NCBI taxonomy): domain Eukaryota; kingdom Metazoa; phylum Arthropoda; class Arachnida; order Ixodida; family Argasidae; genus Ornithodoros; species Ornithodoros moubata. The sequence continues at coordinate 14,289 of JARGYV010113023.1, read as the reverse complement.
CGCATGACTTGACTTTTTCACGTGGGGACGGGGGCGCATAATTTCTCGGCGTCCTGGTTGAATCGAGTGATTTCCCCTGATGAGGGTTCCAGAGTCGTTTCAAAAGATTCGGAAAGGTGTAGTTCCAATCCATCGGCGGGTACCTTGCCTTCTGCCTTTCGTTGAGAGCTTCTTGATATCTGAAGTTTTGTAGTGCAACTTGAATAGTTAGTAGTTTTATTTGAAGTCAGCACAGGGAGCGAAGTAACCCTTCTGTCTTCGTCCTGTCATTTATTCGTTTCTGAAGACCTGATATCCCGCCTGTTGTCCCACTTGCTTCGCTGCGCTTAACACACACACGCACACACCCAAATAATTATACATTTAAAGCAATTATAAATCACGAGAAAGATTTGACTGGCAAGATATGAAGATGGATCTAGCGAGGATAATTTGCACAACTCCTATGCACAGGGATGTGCTCACGCACAAAGCGTCAAGTATGTGTGTCCTTTGCGATTACGTCAAGCAGTTGTGCTTTAACATATAGTACACGGAGGCACACCGCTCGTATAGTTGGATCCGAAACGAAAATAAAAGCTGAAGTTGGAACTAACACACACGTGAATTGGAAGAAGCGGAACTTAGGATCTCGCTCAGCGCGCGTTATTGCGCAAAGGCATTGCTTACAAGTCAGTCATAAATAAAGGTGGAACGTACAGCCTGTAGGACGCAGATGGATCATTATTTAGCATACATGCTTCATTGGTTGACTCCCTTTGTTCGAATAATGGCAGGGGCATACCTGGACGAACAGGACGTTCATTGTTGATCAACAATAGCGCTTGCACAGAGTGGAGTAAACAGAAAGCGGTTTCGCGAAAACACATTCAATACCGGAGCACGGGGTACTGTTACGGACTGTGATGTACAAGACGACGAAGGCATTCAATGAGTCGACGGGGCTGAAATCGGGAATGTCTCGCTCGCTACGTAGTGCGAGCCGTTCAAAGTGCCATTAGTAGAAATATTCGATACGCTTCAAAAAAAAAATTTTAGATTATCTGTTTTGTGATGTTTTGCAAGGCTCATACCTTGTTTTCTACTGCCACATGCCATTTTGTATGAATATGTGACGTGAATACGTACGAAGTTGAGATGGTTATCACAAGAGAGATTTTATGCGCTATCACACGAATCTTTTTGCCGATAGGCACGACTGTGGTGCGGGTAATGTTTTCACAATCATGTCTTCTTCGTTTTTTTTTTTGTTTTTTTTTTTCGAAGAGCTCTGAATAAGTCGCAGCGTTGTGTCCTTAACGATGTGCCATTAACAAACCAAGGAGCAGAGAAGTCACTGAGTCATCACAAGTCGAGTCACTTCTGCTGAGCGCGGACGAAAATTGTCAGAATGATTTACCGAGAACACCACTACATTAGCACTCCACGGGTGCATACTCGCTTGAACTCTGGGCCTTACTATTACTGAAACCGACGCAGTCGAAGGGTGCATACTGCGGCAAAGAGAATAAACACAACAAAAAAGGTCGTCGACTGAATCGTATTCATGTGCTAAAAGCTAGTCAAAATGCTAATCAGCATTGCTTTTTGTCGTTCATTCCATATGACGTCAATGGGATTGGACCCACTCACACCACACGCGCCGCTCCTCTTTTCCTTCGCCGAGGGAAAAGGGAAAAAAAACGAAAAAGAAGAAAATTATCCCTCTTGGAAAACAGAAGGAATGCGACTGTGCACCGTTCCCATTGAGGCGTCAGAAATCTCGCCTGTCGTATTTTCCTCTTAATCCCTCGGGGTATTTGGTTGAAGGAAATTGATAGACAGCTAAGTTCTCATTATTAATGAAAACGAAGGCAGCGTTTGTTTAATAAATACTGTCCACAAAGGATTCTAATTGTTTTGCTTGATGGCGCAGTCTGTGTTGGTACAGTGAAGAAAGAAAGCGAGTAGAATAAAATGGCGTTAGAGGGGAGTAAAGTTTCACTTTCTCTCTCTCTCTCTCTCTGTTTTAATCCTATTTGGTTTGTTTAAAAACATTGCCTCACTTTTGTAGCATTTTTTTTTCTTTTTTTGATAGATTTCATCGAGTCAATACCAAGTCTACTGCACAGTGCAAGTTAAAAATAAAAATAAGAACAGTCCCTGGCGCTAAGTCATCCCCATATCGATGCCTCTTTTTCACTCTTTCATCCTTACCACAAGCTCCAGAACGTTGGGTCAATTTCGAATAACGAGGATCGCATTGCTAAACTTGCTTATTCATCTAGGCTTTGCTAATTGCAGTTAGTTTGACAGCAACAAAAAATAATAATTAATAAAACCGGAGAAAAAAGAGTTTAATTTAAGTGACACGACGAGAAGGCACACTATTCGCTCGTGGTTAGCCAGGACCCCTGTCCCTAATTCAGCACACCAGGACAATAAGCAAACAAAGTGGTCATTCAATAGAGAATTATTTTTGCTTTCCTTCTTTGCTGCCTGCGCCAGCCTGTAGCATAGTTAGAATAACGGTGATTCCCGCAGGGAGTCGCCTCCATCGTTCCCTTGTGGCCCTGCCTACGTCCAGAGTGGGATTGGCTCGGGATTTCATAACCGCTTTTATTGCCCCAGATATAACGGCAGCAGCGCCCTGACAGTCCCCGGTTCCCGCCAATTTCCGGATTCATTTCAGTGAAAAACACTTTTGCGCACACACACCGACTCGAGGGTAAAGAAAAACGCATTCCTGTTTACGAGGAAGAGCGAGGGAAAATATATAGATATAGCGTTGAAGAAATGGACCACAAATGAAGAAATGAAGGAGAAACGGAGTAAAAAGGACGGCGTAATATGCGCCGTGGCTCCGCGCAAAAGGTACATGCCACTCTAGCCAACGAAAATAAATATAACCCGGCCCGCTTCCGGTGGCGAATCCGTCTCCGTACTTCCGGTTTCTGCCTTTCTACATTGATAGACTATCGATTCCGTTTATTGAGAAGCGGAGATCGATAAAACAAAAGTGCGCTGAAGCAAACATTAAACGAGTGCTAATGTGTTTCTTACGTTTACTACCTTCCACGGTGCTGAAAGTGTGACGGAAACCGAAACCTTTTTATCTATTTTATTTTTACATTTTTTTGCTTTCCTTATCAGACGACGAGCAATTGAGGCGGAATTCTCCCCTCGTTGTTGTTCAACAAAAAAGAGAGAATTGGTCCGTTATATAAGATAACAATAGCCATGACACAGGTGGAAACAACAAACTGAGAAAGCGGAAGAAGGCAACGAAAAAAAGACCCATGTGCCGAGTAAGGAAGAAGGAGCCCTGAAATGGTGTAGGTTTCGGTTCGTTGAGTGCGACGAAATTGCATCATAAATTTCGGGCCCAAAAACTAAGCCGCAACAGCGAAAGCGTTCAACGCTCATCGCGCACTCTTAACTGAAATTGTCCATAAGATAAAAAGGCGTTGAAGGGGACATGGAAAATACACACAAACGTGCGCGCAGGTGCCGGCTTCATTGCTGCTGGCTGCAGTAGAGGACGTCGAAATGCGCCAGCGGTGCAAGGCTGTCATCGAGTGTCGCCTGGTGATTTAGTACTAATTATTTTCCTACGTAAATGGGCCTTGAAATGAGAAAAGCGCTGACAGCCATTTACAACAATTTAGTCGCTAAGCTCCGGCGATCTGTTCCTTGCCAAATCAGTGCGTGGAGCTGACAGAGTGAATTGTTTCCGAACGCGAAGATAATCCACGGGTCTCGTACCATACAGTTAACCAGTACTGAAACACGGTGATGTTCTCGAAGCTAAGGAAGACACATCCAACCCATGACACGACATAGGTGAGATGTCAGCCACTTATGTGATTAGAGGGGTTACGGCATTTATTCCACCTGACAAATGAACGGCACGCTTGTCCTTCACAAAAACATTCATTGCAAATAGAAAGTGGAAGCGAAGTATAGCAAATGTGGCTTATGGCACTACCTATAGGTTGTGTGCGTCTTGGCTTATGTATCGCAATTTAACCCCAACCTCGTAGACATGGCTCCCCAGTAAGTTCTTCTCTCCGGAAATCAGTGCAGAAAGATCTAATTGCATACTTCTGGCAAAGCTGTGTCCCGTTACTGAGTCACTGCCACTGAAACGGACTGCAGAGAGTGGAGGCCACAGAACAGCTAATGGTTATTGCGTCACGTGCCTTCTGGGTAATCGAGACTTCGTTTAGGCAGTCGTTCAAGGTCTCCACTTTGCTTTCTCGTAGGGACTGTGATGTCCTACCGGGCTACGCGGACGAAATTACTTGGTTTGCAATCGGCCTACGAGGGCGCAGTGGGAAGCAGTCGCGCCTCGAACTACAGGGGCTGTCTTTTATGTGCGTCGTTCTAAAGCGGACATGTCGTAAAGAAATCGAGAATCCAAAGCCAATGGACATTTATGGTACTGCCATTGAAAATACGTTGGGTATCTTTCTCTTTTTTTCTTTCACATTCGACAGGCATTCGATGCCAAACATTATTGAGGAAAAGGAAGGCGAAAGCCGATGGAGTCGATAGAAACTCTTCTCTGTTGTACACGCTTGTTCCGAGGAAAAGGCTCCTTGCAGAAGTCTTTCATTTTTAAGGAGTTTGATGTCGTCCTGTTTCTGACACAGGTTTTGTTTATTTTGTACCCGTTACAAGTCAGTGTTTTTCTTCTGTTTGTAAACGGTGCAAGAGAGAGAGATAAATAGAAAAAGAACCTGTAAGAAGTTTGCGTAGTTCATTAGAGTATGTTACGCAAGTTTAGTTATGTGAGAGATAGTGTGATAGTGTTTCCTAATTGGCTGCTGAACAATACTGCTCTGTTCGGACCTATTTCGTGGGAGGCGCTCACACTACTGCGACAGAAATGGTCGGCTAACGTATTAGATAAGAAAAAAAAAATTCTGAGTTTTGCAAATTTGCCGACAAATTTGCATACAATTTTACAATTTTGCATACTTAAATTCACGTTTGTTTGCATGTGCACAAAATAAAAGCCCGCTGTAAACTTTGCGGCGGCTTTCCTCATATATATAAACAGAATGTCAGCAGATGTAAATTCAGCCATCGCCTGTGACTGGTCCAGCTTAAAGCATCTTCACATGCGTTGATTCATTTTCCGTCCACTACCAACTCTCTCACAACTTTGCCTTCACTATACGTGCTTTTCGCTGGTCATACTAAGCCTCCTGCCGAACTCTAGCTCGTATATGTGCTCCCCACGTTCCGAGACAACGTATTTTCGATATTTTCTAAGAAGCAGAAGTGGAGCGTATAATCTTGTGATCTGGATGCGGTCGAAGCATCCTTCATCACGGCCGGGCGGATACTTATCGGTTTCTCATCGCCAGACGTTTGAATCGATCCGGGTATCTGAACGGTGGCCTTCGCCCCTTAACTACCGTTCCAGCACAGACGGGTAGGCAGCGAAAGGTGGTCGAGGGCTGGTCGTCGCTTCAGGAGAATTTCACCAAAATGCACGATTTCTTCTGCACACGCGAGACGGCATTTTCGGGGGGAGGGGGGGGGGTAGCTGTAAATATATACCGCTGACATCGTAAAATCTATGTAATAGCGGGCGGCTCGCGGGTCGAGCCGCAGGATAAGTGTTATGGGTATTAATGGGCTTTGTGACGTCAAAGTTCGGTGGTGTTTCGGGAGCCAGTAGTTTTCATTATTTGTCTCCGTTAATTTCTCCTTTTTAGAACGAATAATTCTTCTGAAATACATCCAAGCGCTAGCCCTTCAAACCGCTTCCCATGCGCGCTGCCGTCGAGCAGTTGCCGTGTTGTTGCCGTGTTGTCAACCGTACCGCGACGGCCCCGACGCAATGAAAACTGTCCGCGTCGCTGGTTTCCCCAAACAACAGGCAACGCACTCGTCTTCCTTGCCGGGTAACTCTCACGCAGACACCGAGTCATTTATCAGCCGTAAATAAAACACGGGATCCTCCGGAATATCTAGCTACCTCGCGACTTGTGCCTAAATATTTTAGGCTCCCTTTCTCCCGGGCTGCCTACCTTCTGGTCGCTTTATAATTTATATACTTCCCTTCCATAACTACTCCATGTCCCCTCCCAATTTCCTCCTCACCCTCTCCGCATTGGAGAGCATTGTTGCTTCCTGTTTTTGTTTTTTTCTCCGTCATATTCTTTATCATTCAGCCCTTCTTTTGCTGGCTTACCTTTCTCTCTCCTAATCTGACTAATGTCAACACTGATAATGTCAACACTTCTTTTTCTCTCTCTGTCTCCTCCCTCCATTTCTGCGAAAACCGTTCTGGCGGTCCCGAATTGAAAGGAAAGATACAACTATTGTTCCCTGCCGAAAGAATGTGTGATCGATTTTCAAAGTAGCCTCACCAAGAGCAAGTAAAAAAAGAGAAGAGGAGGAGGAGAAAAGGGATCCTGTGTTACTTCTCCTTTTCTTCCCCTCGTAGTAAAAGATGAATATTTGCGGCTAAATTGAGGCCCTCTGTTTTCTCATGTCATATAGCGCACAGAAAGTAAACGGGTCCCGTCTATGTGGCATTAACGATCCAAATAAAATGGTGTACTGGTATCGCCGATGTATGTTGTGCGCAGTGCCGGGGCGTGACACCTTCAGGCTAAACCTTGAGAGAGGGTATTCAATCACTCGCGCATGTGTGTGTGATGTATTTTCAGTATCACAACATTTTGCGCCCGATTTCGGTGATTAGTATAGCAGTTTTTACACGGTCTGTCTTATTGGAGGGCTATCGTTTTAAGGCCAGGAATCATACACGACTAAAAAGCTTCGTTTTGCAATGGGCGAAGTAGATTAAAATAACATCCAGAATGTGAAATCACTTCATAGGAAGTCAACATTAAAATGTAAGACAGAAGCGAACTACTCGGGCTAAGAAGATACTACCATCAAGTGAGTACAGTAAGAGGGTAGCACTGTCTCTCTAAACGGGTAACTGAAGGCTCTCGCGTGCAACGCTTCGCTACAGCACCAAGACAACGAAGGAAACACGTGTGTCAGCAAGTGCCTTCTCCACATCAAGCCACTCGCACGATACATTGAGTTCTCGGAGGGCTCTGACATTCTTAACCATCCTTCATGCCATTCTTTCCCATTCGGCGAGTGCGAAGAAAACAGAGCGTTTTAGTTTTCTGAGAAAGAATCAGTGACGGCTGACAGGTTAAGCGAAAGCGCTGTTCTCAAAAGCCGAGTTTATTCCGTCCGAGAAAGGCAAAAGAAACGGGAAATTTGGAGTCCCTCTCTCCCTTTTCAGACAGGTTTCGCTCAGTTGCACTGCAATAGCAACTAAGTGCGGAGGGAAAAAAGAAAGGTGCTAGCTGCAATCGATTAGCTACACGGCGTACGTGATGCCTGCGATCAATAGGAAAGCTTTTTTCCGCGACACCTTCCTTTCTTCGGGGACGCTATTTAGGGCTTTTCTTTCCACTCTATCTCGGAGCAAATGGGCGAAGGACTCAAATGATTTATGCTCCTCTATGCAGGGAGGACAGAAGGTTAGTTATGTTTAAGTTTCAGTGCGGAATTCTTGCTCTAGATGGGTCTCGCCGGGAGTGTTCAGGCGCAAGGGAGAGACGAGAACCTTTCGAAAATTGAACGTTTGCACTTCAACAATACACTTACCGCAATATACCTACATTCTTTCTTGTTTTGTTTTCAGAAAGCTCATCCCATGTAGCAAGTGCTATAACTTTCTTTAGGCTTTACTCCCCGATATAACTACGCGCAGACAATACTACCAGTAGTAATAAAGAGATGTTAGTAACTAATAACATAATTCCAGACAATAATAATAATAATGTGTGTAAGGTGACTCTGCCAGAACGAACTGCATTGATCGGATAGGTCAAATAACGAACGCGGACTCAGTTCTTAGTCAGGAACTATTCGCATATGTCACGCAGCTTAGGGTCTCCTGGAAGAACTAACCATACACACCAAGCTGTAAGATTCCTATATGTCTTGCAACGGTAACAACCTTGAGACGCGGTACCTATATCGTTTCCTCGGCTCTGTCGAGCACTAAGCCCTCCCTGCTATGAGCAGACACAGTCATGTTTTCATACATCCATAACTATTGCCCACAAGCACTTCAGGTGTTGAGTCCTATCTGTTCCCTACGCACGTGAAAACAGGACAAAAAGAACTCGAATTCACTCTAAAGAAACTTTCAGGAGAACGAGGACCTAACATGCATTTTGAACTACCCAGACAATCCACTTTGGAAGCAACCCATCTCTTACGAAAGCGCGAAGGAAGCTGTGGCGGTACACAAGGAAGCTTCTTTTATCCTTCAATATGCCTTGCCTTCTCAGTGCGCCAATCTGTTGCCAACAACAACCCTTCCGATAGTATTTCTGTAGGCGCCCAATCCTCTTCACGCATCCGCCAAACACGGTCGAGTTTTCGGCAGCCCGCTGAGATTTGGTGGCAGAAACAGAAGGAGATTTTCACCGTAGGGGAAAAGCTCTGCCAGGTGGCAGTTTTCCGGGCCCAAGCCAGCGCTCATAGATTTTCATAGGTTGCCTCCTCCCGCGCCGACGGAATTGGCAGAGAGTCCTTGTAATGTCTCCCGCAGGGCCCAAGAATGTGGTCTATGTGAAAGTGTCAGTTTCAGTTGGGAAGGCCATTGGCCACGAAATGGGCACGGCGACGTATAAGGTAAAATTATGGTGTATTGCTGGGATAAACGGGCAAATGAAGTACTTGGAGGTCCTGTGTTCGAAGATAAAGAACAGAGGGAAAGAAACCATGGGCCTCTGTTAGGCCCTCATTTTCAGGGGCTGCACAGAGGTCGCATTTGTTAACACCTTGGTTAATAGCTCCATTCGTTTGATTTCCGTTTGTAATAAGGCGTCAGCTTCTGTACGCAAAATGGGAAGTTTTGTTCTCTTTCTATTGCAGGGTATCAGTAAATGAATGCGCTTTGTTTTAAAAGCTTATCCTACATTGTTCGGTTGTGTGCGGCGGGTTCCTTTCTCATTAAACACTCAGGTGATAAAATTGGGCTATTAAAATAAAATAAAAATAGCATAAGGCTTTTTATGCTGCAGCCTCTGCTTTGGCAAGATACTACGTGTTTCTGTAAAGCGTGCTTCTCCTCATCTTGTGTTAGGAAGAGGAGAAGCCAACTTGACGTTTTCACGGACATTTTCGCTCTTTTCCCCTTCTAGTGAGCACATCGTTATGAATGCCTTTCACATGCCTCAAAGAATACTTTGCGTTGCTAGAAATTATCTTCGAAAATAAAATAAAACGAAGACGACCTCACGCGTCCCTCAAATCGTTGTGTACAACGAAATGTGAGCCATGTGACTTTTCCACTCAACACTTCCTTGAGGTACAGAAAACGCAAAGACGCTAACGAGCTGGATCAAATAAAACGTCCAGAAAGCGGTCGCTTCTGTCTGCCGCGCCATAGATTGAATGTGGCTGCGGCACAGCGGATGCGTCCATATGCCTCGAGCGGTCACGTTCGAGAGATGCCCATGCATCGGTGCTCTCCCGCTTTCTTTGGCTCCAATTCTGTTTTATTCAAGTAAAGAGCTAGACCTTCACTTACTTCCTATAGGCATGTTCGTCACGTACACGACGGGTAAAACAGAAAGGCACACTTATTTGTATTAATGTTGTTATTCTCGACGTGCGCAATGAAGAATAGCACTGCATAATATGACGGTCGTGTTCAAAAGGTGTGTGTGCAGGAAGCTGTGCGTGAATCGATAACCGTAGGTTTATAGGCGAAGCCCTATACATGTAAACACGAGGACGGATACTGTCGAAAATGAAGGGAATGTAGCGCCCCCTGCTTCCTTTCTGTGTCTAGCACATTAATGCGCACAGCAAAGAAAAAGAACTAAGCAACAAGAACTACCTCCAAGCTTCATATGGGAAACGCACGATATTACAGCCCAAACAATGCTTTCATATGCGATGATTAACAATCTTAGAAGAGACAACGTCTATTTTCGGCCCAGCCCAGTAGCGGGAGAGATAACACAGCCGAAGCAAACTGGAGGCACCACTAATTAAGTGGTGAATGCGTTCTGCCGCCCGTTACATGTCGTCATCTTTTCCTACGTCGTCGTGCTGTCTGATATTATGTTCTACACGCTAGTCTCGCCTTTTATTGCCGTTTTGTGAGCGACCTTGTATAGCCCCCTGCAGCCGGGTCTGGCTGCACCTGCATTAGTGATGACCATCGACCAGATTTTTTTTTTCTTTTTCTATAAGAGATAAAAAGTAAAGAACGCTCAGAGCTGCTTACTTTGACTCACTTATTTTGCCTACCCTTAGTGAGTAGAAGACGTCTTCTATTCACTGAGTGTAGGCTTCCTGCGTAAGGAGGCACATAGCGCGTTACGCATCAAACGGCAATCGTAGCTTCTATTGCCACCACCGTGGAACTTTCCCACTGTGTGTGCGGCAGCCGAAATGGTGCACAAAATGGGCCACTACACAAACGGTAGATTGGGCCCGGCGTAAATTGGTACAGTTGCCCGAGCAGAAATCAATACGAGGCACGGCGCACTAGCAACACGGGGGAGCCACTGTGTACGATCTGCGCCCACCGTAGACATGTAACACCTTCGAATCCATATTTTTTTCGCCTCTCGTCTTAATGCCTCCATGAGTCCCCAGTGGCTAAACTGCTTTCTCTCTCCCTCTCTCTGTGTTTCGTCTTTTTACCAGTCGGGGTCAGAGGCTGGGTAGGCTGCATGCCTGATCGCTGCGTAGGAGAGCGTTTGTAGCATTGTCTTCAAACGAAATCAAATGTTATGTTAGTGAGGAAACTGAGAGCCTCCACCATGACAGATATCACATCCACAGGCACACGCAAAGTTTCGCCACAATAATGACGAAGAAACTGATGACGCTGTTGTTTTATGCTAAATAATTTGATTACTTCATTAATAAATGTAACTTACTGTTGGCGGTTCATGCTATAAACAGGTGAACCAAACTATCGGGCCTGAACCACCTGCCCGTCTTTATAGGAGAGTTAAGTATGTTTTGTGGAGCCATCCGTAACGATGGACGACGAAATTAACTTAATGCCATTTTATCAATCAGCACTTTGTTAATGGCATGTGACGAACTAGTTTACTCGCAAAGAAACAACTGAACTTACATGCCATGCCTTCGCCGGAACACCACGTAAAATAGAAAAAAGAAAACAAATATGTCACATATGCGGTCGCAGTTCCGGCCGAATCAGTTTTCACTCTAACAATACTTTTCACTTCCTTTTTCGTGCAGCCTCTCGTTTGAAAAGCTCTCACCCAGTCGAGTCACATTCCTGTTAGCATAAGGGCTTCGAAATTGTGCGATCCGTCTCTGGAACGTGTCGTCGTTACGCGCAAAAAGCTCCGTAAACTACGAACGCAGTCTGTGAGCCACGGACGGTTTGTTACAGCTCGTTTCCTTTTCCAGCAGCATGTCTTTCTTGAAGACGAATCGCTCGGATATACGACGATTATCAGCGCCCATGCGGTTACCTAAAACCTCCGCCTTCGAAAATAAGCAGGACGACAAATGACGATTCCCGGAGAGATTGTGGCTGTAGCTGAGCAACGCAAAAGCGACGGCTTCGTTTCTCCCTTGATTGTCTCGATGTGACTCGGGAGGAAAAGAACCTTCTCGTGGCTGTAATCCCGATTCAGAATAGGGCAGAGGGTGGCTTTTCTTCTTTTCGTCTCGCCTTCTGTAGATTTGGACGCAGAATATCTTTCTCCTTATGGGTATTTGGACGTTCGCGAGGGGAAGATACCGTTAGCATTTCGCGTAGCCTGACAACATAATTGCATTCCTAGTGTCCTCTGGAAATGCGCACCGGTAACTGTCACCGATTCGGCGCTATATTTGGGGCTCCTAATACTGATATGACATGTGAACGTGATCGTGGGAGTGCTTAGAAACGTCATTTCTCGTGTTTTCTCCGTTTCATATTACATGTGCGCCCTTTCGGTTGAACTCTCACTCCTGCACTTTTTAAGCTTTTTGAGCACAGACTCAATGGTGCCTAATACGTGACGTGTGTTTCTTAGGAAACACATTCCTCGGTGCTCATTAATCAGGATTCAGCATTTTGTTTTTTAGACATTCCAGCGGTAACTGACTTCCTAGCGAGAATTCTAAGTAGGAACTACGACAGCAGACTGTCGTACCGTGCCTCCGACCAATGGGAATCCTGCTTTCCGTAACTCGACTTCTGGTTGGTACGGTTTCATCTAGGAATTACAACAGGTTATTCAAGATTTTACAGAGCGGGATCAAACACGACGATCTTTTTTAAAGTAGTCTCTGATGACTTCGTATACAAAAGATAGTGTAGACATATTCAGTATTAGACGTAAGCGGAAAGCGATATAGTTCACCATCGTCCTAGTATTCGTCCGCCTTTACATGCATCAGGAGGTGCAAACGAGACAGGAAGTCAGATGACCATAGGACAAGCTATTTTATAGTGGCTTCTGATTCTTCCATTATTTGGAACCGTTCATTTCATTCTTTTACAACGTTCAGTCATAGTCAGCCAAAATCATAAGGCATTCGTACTTCTGCTTTACGTTGATCCGCCGTACCTTATGTTCGAAGAAATCAATGCCCCCGAAGTCAACTTCTGCTAGACGTCCAGCACGCGACATCTGTTATAAAAACGTAGCCTGTCCCCTTCCACAGTAACGCTTACACACAAGAAACAAGCCGTGCCCCCCAACATCTTCTCTTGTTGTCTCCCATTCGTATTCCGCCCTCCGCAGAGCAACTGCCATGGCAGCGATATATCTCCTAACCTCGTTTATCTCTACTGTGCGCTCCTTTTTCATCTCTGATCTAATTACTTGACAGACGCGTCTTTCTTTTTTCTTCCTTTTTTTTTCTTTTACGGACTTTTGTTTCATGCTCGCCGAAGGCACACTTGCTACCTGCTTGCATACGTCGGACAGCAGGAACGGGGCTCTGTGCCCGACGCCAGATCGATACTGATGCCGGAGCGGAGTGCCCACTTGATAGGACTCTTCTCCCTCGCCGGTTTCGAGTTCGAGTGTAGCGAATGCTAGCGTCCGACAGACCCTCTGTGAGGACATATGCTCGAGAGTTGGAATGAGAGAGGAATGATCGTGTTCCGGGAGAGAAGTTGTGCGCGAGTAAAGGAGGAAGTATGAGGAGAGAATTGGTAGACTTCGGCGTAGACTTTCTCACAACAATTGGAGGTGTCATGATCGGCACAATAGTCAACACTGCTTGCTAGGGTCGTCCAACGGCAGAGCTCACGCGCTTACTTCACTGCCCCATCCCAACTTAGCAGGTCACACGTTGGTTGTTGATTGCTGCAAATTCCTCACGTGCCAGGGAACATTTACGTCCCACTGCACGATTGGCACAAGCTGCAGTTCGTAAAGTAGGTGTTCATAGAAAGCTGGCGGTTTTCTGCCAACATGAGGCGCAGTACGCTTCACATTTCTTCGTCCTCGCTGCAGCAAGCACCTGCTGGTAACACACGCGCCTATCCCGTCCTTTGTCCTTCGCCAAAGCTCTAATTACTCCGTAACACCCGGTTCGAGCGCCTTTCACGCCTTGTTTCTCCCCTCTCCCTAGAACGGCGCTAAGTCACCGTTGCTTTACGCTACGTCAAGTTCCGCTCACCTCCAAGAAGGACTCAACTTCGTCCGGTGAGAACACATGTTGTTGGGAGCACCATCCACTTGATGCGGCACCCCATTTGGCAGTCTGGACTCTTCCAATTTTCTTCGAAGCGCCAGGCAGTCAGCGATAATCTATAAGTGATAATTATAATTATTATATTTCGTGAAACTCAAGTTACGTGTAGCTAACGGGCGTTCTTACAGGCGCCACCACGTTAAGCTTTCACGGCAAAATGTCCGTTATTCGTTATATTTTTACGACTTCTGCAATCTAAGTGTGTGTGTATGTGTGCTTTTTTATTTTTATATATATTTACATAGTATCTCGCACCATATGTACTCTTTGTCAGTAATAGACTTCTAGAATTCTAGGATAAAGTACCTTGCAGACAAGATGGTTTCAAGAGACAAGCGTATAAACTAGAGGCGAATTAAAAAAAGAAAAGTGGTCTTGTTTATGCCAGTAACAGTTTTAGTCGTTGACTGTACAATGTGCGCGGTTATGCATGAGTTTGTTACTCCGTTTCCTTTTCAGCTGTTAGCAAAAGCGCTGCAATCTGGGAGAACAATCACATTCTAACTCTACCAAGAAATTCCCTGGTACCGCACTACTGAATAGTAGTCCTGTATGGTA
>JARGYV010113015.1:0-12301 GCA_029532675.1 Ornithodoros moubata | reverse complement strand
AAAAGAGCTGCCCAGCTATGCCATAAGTGCAAACTTTGTAGAACACCACATTCACTAAAAAATTCCTTTTATCTGTGAAAGCAAGTTAAACAGGTCCCCATATTCATAAATGAAAACAAGATCACCTGACTGGAAACAATTCATATTTTATTCACTTTTTTCTTTAGCATTCATACCTGTACAAGCACCTTTAAAAAAAATTGTTTTTATCTACAAGTGGAATAAATTCCAGAGACACAAGAAAAGTACAAAAGTACTTTGGAAAACTGCTTGTGCAAGCAGATCACATTTTGCAATCAGACACTTCGAAATCAAAACATGCAGCATAGCAATGTAAACAGTAGTAGAGAATCTTCTACAAAGTTGTCCGTCTCACAAGACATGCACACGCAGCTGTAAGCAATTTCTCTTTGTACAGAACGAGTGGTACACAAATATGCGACAGACAGACTGGTGCGTCCTTGTGCTTACATCTGGCATCACCCACATCGATCTTTTCCTCACAAGACCCTCAATGCATGCCATTGTGATAGCTTTTAAAATAAATACATCAACACCAATGCAAGCCTTCCTGAGAGGGGGTGCTGGACAATTTCACTTCCATAAGGACACAATTTGAGACACAAAGCTTTAGTGACAACTCACGACGTACGTAAGCATCCTGATTTCTCATCACAAGAACAATAGGCATACAGAATAACTATGTCACAAACTGATGCATGATGTATCACAGAAGAAATGAGTTCTTATGTACAAAAAAGGCATATGGGATCGCATACATATTCAGAGCATGCTGTGGACTTTACTTCAGCCGAATAAGAACTGAGCCTAAATGAGATGACCTGGCAAGGTCCCTCATAACAGCACGTCCTGAGTTTCTCTCATTCCTCCTAAATGTGCCATTAAAAATAATGTGAGTTTAATAATGGTAAGTCCATGACTATAATCTTTGAATGACTATTTGCTACTGCACATCTCCGTCAGAAAATCCTAGAGAGTACCCTACACAGTGTACCGGTATCGTGGAGTGGTACACTCTAGTTCAATACATTCTATTGCAACTTTATCATACAACTATATCCACAGTCATTCAAAATAATATAGTAACAAACAACACTACAAATGCATTCTATGAAATGTCAGGAGAACACCTGGAGAGGCTTTGGGCTTGCTTGTTCTTCACCAGCAATGACGGAAGACAGTGCTAAGTACAAACTCAGAGGGGATGCCTCACAGCTAAGTGCCCATTTTCAACAAGTGGTCGCAGTGCTCGGTGTGCTGCTGCACTGGGCGCGTGCCCCAAGTTCATGTTAATGCTAGACCTGCAACAAACCACAAACACAGACACACATGAGGCACACACGGACAACAAAGCAAAGAAAGCTCAATCACAGGATGTACGGGGCTAGTCAAAATCCTTAGAGATACATGAAAGTGTTAAAATGTACGTGGTAGGACAATTGATTATTTCAAGAAACACTGCGGTCTCACTGTGGGATCACTTGTACCAGATAAGATTCTTGAAAGCAAGCATCCTTCACATATTACATGTGACAACTTAGATATTTAATGCGAAGAAAGAAAGATATGAAATGAAATTAATTGAATTAAAAAATATGTAGTTTGTGATTTGTATACTGCAGGGCTTTTGTTGACCAGCACATTAGAATATTTAAATGCTGTGGACAGCATTCCTGGGGTCCACTGTTCACATACATGACACAATGATATTTGACACTGATATTTTCACAGAACTTACACTTCGGTACAAGAACCAATAATAGCCAAAGAAAAGAAAAGCACACACACGAGCACACACACAACCTGCTACAGCAACACTATTAATGCGATGCCCAGCAAACAAGAGCGGCAATGAAACCGATGCGAGTGCACTTTTAATAAGTGACGAAAAACGAGGAGTAGCCCCCATTCCTCAAAGAAAAAAAAGGTACTGCAGTAATGCAGTACTTAATGCAAAAGTAACTGCAAGTAATGCAGTTACAATTTCACAAACGCCAAATGTCAGCTAGATGCCAAATCAACTAGGTGGGAGTTCACTGAAACGGCTGTTTCGCCGCTTGTGTAATGTGATACCTATGCTAGCAAGCCCCAAGTCCTTTCTACAAAGTGCACCCACAGAGCTTCTTTTTCAGCATTCTCATTTTAAGACTCCCTGGTAGCAAACTGCATGCAGAGCATAGAGCTTGAAATGTTGGGAAGTGTGACATGAAACTCTGTGGCGGAAAGAAAGCTATTTGTGCAAGGATTATACTTCATAAACCCTGCTGCTTCTACAATCTCTTAAGAACAAGAATGCTGACACCACCCATGTGAGAGCAAAGGCTACGGCTACAGCTAAATACTACTTATCGTCATTATCATACGTACCCCTATGGCATCCCAGACAGTGCAAGCATGGCAAAATAAATGTCACAAGAGGTTCTTTCAGTTATTTGCTTTCTTTTCCTTGCCCTTGAAGCAAGCGGCACAAATGCAGGCCACAGAATAACGAAAAGGAAATTGCCAAGACAAGCTATTATGACAACAGACGACACTACAAGCCCCACAAAAGGAGGCCTGATTAAGCAGCTTAATCTTCGTCAATAAGATAGCAGCATGTCCCTTTCCAGCAACCTATGTCAGTGTTACGAAGGCAATATACGATAACAAGGTTAGATTGGCGAGTCACATTTTCGTATGACGTGGTCACTACGGGCTTTGAAGTAGTAAAAGGCAGAAAAGATTTCGTGCACCAATTAACGTTAGATTATTCACAGTCTAATTGTAGGTGTATTTGTGTATTTGTAGAAGTCTACGATCAGGTCTCCAAAAGTCCATTTCCAACTACACAAAGGAGGATGGGCATACAATTTGGAAAGTGGAAAACTTTGCTCCAGAAATTCAACAGATTCATATTTTTTCTCAAAGCTGTTCCCAAAGTAAGGCTGACTATAGCCAGGATCCCCTGCAACATGAAAGCATATATGTTCACCAATATTAAATACACTTCCACACTAAAAGGACTGCTATGTTTTTTTTTTTTTTGCTTTTGTACAGCTCATGAACATCTTGTTGCTGCATAGAAAGCACTGCATCTGCATTATGGCTGCCTTTTATATCGAGACTGGTTGTGTGTACTTGAGGCAGTTGTGACCAGTGTTGTCCTTTGCAGTCCGAGATTGTAAAGCTGAAGAGCATTAATGTTGAGCTGGCAACACTGATATGCATTGTCTATCATTGGTGGGTTTTTGTTCACTTTACAGCCCTGTTAAACACACTGCAGAGCGAGAGCAAGGGATAAAGCATCTGATTACACCAACCTGTTGTGCCTCATGTGAGACTTGACTAGATGTCCGGCAGCCAGCGCAGAAAGTAAGGAAAGTTCACCAGCAAGCACTGTGCCGCATACGATACGTGCCAAAGTGCATGCATTGCTGCCAGGCCTTTCTGTGGATGCACCCTTTACGCCGAGCAGCTGCAAATAAAAAAATGTAAGCTGAATACAATTCAAGAGGAAAATCATATCATGTAAGGAAAGCCAAAAAGTTTGGCAATACTGTACTGTACGGAACAGTATGCAGCAAATTAAAAGCCACAGGACATGAGTAATTACCTCCTTGCATTGTTCTTACCTCTTTCACAATAGCCCTTTCCCAGCAAATTTAACACAATAAGTAAAGTAACCGGCACACATGAGCTTTGTTTTGAGCACGTTTACGACTACGAGAAAGCTGAACATCAAGGAATGTTCTATTAAAGCAGCAGATCCCTTTTGAGTACTTATGAAATGTCAGATCATCAATTTAAAAGTATGAAAAATGAAGTGCTGCCTCACATCAAGCATGGAACCCTGTGGCTGAAGAACAGTGCCGCCACCTACAGTGCCGATCTCAATCGACGGCATAGTGCAACTGATGTAGAGATCTTCTCCAGTCTCCCCTGCTGCCTCAACTATCGTCAGGCAGTTGGAGCTTGTCACATTCTGAGCGGGATCCTGTTCAGAAACAACCACAATTTATTACATCACCAACAAACAGCATGGCCCTTACTGAGATCAACTTCAGAGAGCCACCTCCAAAACACTGACGTGTACTTACCTGCCCAGTTGCAATGAAGATGGCAGTAACAATGTTTGCTGCTTGTGCATTAAAGCCTCCAACACTGCCTGCCATTGCTGAGCCAATCAGGTTTTTACTGATGTTCACATCCACCAGAGACTGGACATCAGTTTTCAAAACCTGAAAAATAATTGAAAAAATTTATTTTGTACATTCCTGTACTGAGAACCTGAGCTGCCACTGTTACAGACTGCATATTCAAAAGATAAATGCCTAAGTAATTTGAGGCTACTAAGATAGGACATCGGAGGAGGGACAGTATCGGAAACTGCATGCGTAAAGAGAGCAGCTCACAGCACAGACAATACAGTAGGAGAGTTTGTGAAGAGCACATAAAGACAAATCAATACAGCTTCATGCATCCTACCTCTTTAACAACCTTGGCTGATATTGTGGCTTCACAGACAACAGACTTTCCACGACCTTCAATCCTGTACAGAAAAGCATTATGAACCTATAAACAGCCTGCCTACAAAAGTAAAGAACAATATTAAACTGACAAAATATAGAGTTTCAACATGCGAGTGTAGAAGATCATTGTACACAGTAAAGCATAACTCCCAAATGTGTAAAGTGCATTTCAAGATTTAAATGATCCACTTTGTGTTCATACGATTTTGCCATTCACTACTATTATATCAGTCACTCATCTGTTGTACAGTGAAACCCCTCTAATGCATACTTGGCGAGGATGCACGAAAGCAACGTACTAAGCAGTAGCACAGTTTAAAAATTGAAGAATTCAGTCTATTAAGCTTACTTCTGCTTGTATTGACATATTCAAGTGCTCACTTCAGTCATTTGGCTTAGATCAAGCCCAACTATCTGGTATCTCCTACTTGGGTCATTAATTCCTAATTTCGCTGTCCATACTGTCCTAGTATCCCTTTCACATACTGTAATACAGTAAATCTGCAGACAGACCGAATTCACGGGACACAACACATATAGAGTGTTTTTCCTCCCTTACCAGTTTATCGCAGCTGGTTTTTTGTCCGTGCAGTAGTTCCCACTGACGCTCACAACCTCTAGGGATGGGAAGACTTCTTGTAGTTTCTTCAGTGCAATTTCAGCACCCTAGAAGACATTGTGACAAATTTTAATGCGATATTTCACTCGCACGTCACATCTAATCTGAAACTTGTAGAAGAAAAAAGGGCATTTGAAGTGCACTCACTTTCGAAAGCATGTTCATGCCCATGGCATCCCCTGTGACTGAGACAAAACGAATGAAGAGGTACTTGGCTGCTATTGTTGTGTGCAACTTCTGTAGCCTTGCAAAACGGCTTGTTGCATCGAAGGCCGCTTTGATGATTTGAAAGTTCTCGTCATCCTGCAGCCACACCATCACTTCCCTGTCACGAGGAAGACAGCAACTTAGAAAAGCAACCATTGCTAAAGCAGTCGATTATTTGATAAAATTTATATGTGTCTGTGGTACCTTACCACAGAAAGGCATGGAAGCAATGCGAGCAGATTCACGTTTAGTGAGCTAAATATACACTTTACGTTTAGAAGATTACCTTTACAAACTCTAGAAATGCTGTGACTGAAAATACACTAGAAATCATTCAATCTCTCACGCTGCTTGCTGTGCTGTTGGAAGTCTCACTACAGGGCCCCGTGTCATTCCATCGTGCACAACACTGCTGAATGCACCCCCTGACATCTGAAAGTGAAAATTCAAATTACCATTCACTACCGAAACAGCCATGTGCAACATAAAGGAGCAAAAACAAGCACTGTTGACATCAAATACAGTTACAATAGCTTCAACAGTGTCATCTTGCTGATAAATGAAGCCACTCATCTGTTCTTTAAAGTTTTTGCCCCTCTGTACTGTACCATAATTTCCCGATTCTAATAACCACCCTGTTTTTAAAAAGATTACCTAAGGTGGGGTAGCATCACTATACTCATCTACAGGCAGTTAGGAAAGTAGGAGTTGAAGCAGTAGTTGGAAGTATGAGTTTGAACACAGTGAAGAAAATTAACATATTAAATTAAAATTACAGTTTAACGCGGCAAAAGAGTTCCTAGCTTTTCATTAAGCATGTTTTTCCTCAGAACTACCTGACCAAAAATAGGAAGTGCTTTTAGAACGAGGAGCCCTAAAATTTGGGAGACCATGATACTGGTGTAAAGCAAGCAAGGACAAACTTACTGCAATTGCTCTGCAGCCTCTATTCGTGCTGGCAACCAAGCATCCCTCCGTCGTTGCCATGGGAACATGGAAGTTCTGATTGTCCAAAAGAAGTGGACCGGCCACACCAACAGGGATTGGGAGGTAGCCAATGACATTCTCACAACACGCACCCATTACCTGGGAAGGAGTAAGCAGCACAAACAAGTAAGCATCACATTCCACTGGCCAGCAGGGGGGCTTTAAGGGATACTTACAGTGCCATAGTCGTAACCCATGTATGGCAGTCCGCTGAAGTTCCTCTCAGACTGCTTAGTAAGCAGTTTCCTGCGCACTGCCACACCCCTCTCAGGGTCCTCCAGTACAGCCTCCAGCTTGTAGGACGGAATCCGTCTGGTTTCCACAAGCTGCAGGATCTCTTCATCTGTCAGCTGCTGTGCCCCTCCCTGCAGACAACGAAGCATTAGAAGGAAATTCTCCTTCCTGAACAAAGAACTCCAATGTCTAACCTCTGTGCTTAATATTGCCACACAATCCTCTATACTGCGGGGCTCATCTGCCGCATCCAATGACTTTGGCTCCACGGAGTATAGTGCAGGTTTTATCTTTGCAGAAGCAAATTCTACTGGATCAGTCTGAACTTCTTTGTCAGCAGACTCCCAGTCATCTGCTCCCAGCATAAATTCTACATGCTCATCCGTCGGGCACAGTGACACAGGAGCGGTAGACGGAGTGCTGGGCCGTGATTGGTCCTCTAAATACGAGGGAGTACATACTACCTTGTGAGTGTTGCAAATGGGAAAAGTTTCAACTCTTATTACATTCAGAACTTCCCCATCCTGTGTAGTAAGGCTTAGAAATGTACACCTTTGTGTTGAGTTGTACTGAACATTACTTCATTCACAGGGATCTGTGTCCTAGGGTTAATCCTGGTGAAACCAGCTACCGTACTTACTCACACAGTTCTGCACTTTTTTCTCAAAATAAGTTGTAAAACTCGGGGGGTGCACAAATTATGCGAAAATTTCTGTAGGCAAATTTCAAAGCTACACTATACTACCACTATAATGACACGACCGACACCAAACACTGACAAAATGAAAGAGCACACAATACTCTTATTTCTTAATTGCTTTCACTGCTGTTGTCACCCACGCCTTCAGAATCACCGCCACTGTTGCTGTCGTTTCAAAGAATATCATTCTCCGTACTGCTTCCCACAGACCATTGTCCTTATAGTCACTGCCGATGCTCCTTTTTTGTTTACAGTTGTATTGGGCAGCATTTCGAAATTGAACGGCATCTGATCCATGTTCCGGATTTGGGACAGCAGGTAGCCATTCAACTTTCGCTTGGAAATCACGTGGCGGTGAAACGCTAGGTTCTGCTCCTAGTAGTCCTTGGGAAGTCGTTGACAGAGTGTCGTTCTTTGAATGCGTAGACCATTGTGCTTTGTAAAGCAAGGTATCCACCCTCTGCTTTGACCTGCGATTGCGAATGCTTTTGCAGTAGCGATTTGCCGGACTTCAAACTGCAACATTTCTCTGGATTGAGCACTCCCACTGTTCCTTGGTTGTTGAACGTAGTCCAAAAAGTCCTTCTCGACCATTGGATACCTCCCCCGTTTCGGTCCGTGGAGTACTTTCCTTCCGGACTTTGCATCTAGCAGCTGGGATATGTTTTTCAGTAGTAGCACATGTGGCTCTTATTATACTGGAACTGCTTTGTTGCTGCTCGGTTGCCATGTTCTTCAGCAAATTCAACTTCGCTGTAAAATTGTCGTAGCCCATAGTGACAACAAAACAAATGAAGAGAAGGGGTCAGTAGTAGCCTGTACGTAGCTATCGAGTCAGATACGTCTGAACCTGCCGTATGGTGGTCATGTGAGAGCATCACGAAGTACAGGGTTTTTCCCCTGAACGTTATCGGGGAAAGTCACAAAGGGTGCACAGATTACCCTTTTTCTTCCCGAAATTTATTGTGCTAATGTTGGTGTTCACAAATTACACGAGTAAATACTGCATTCTAATCACCAACCCTCCAACTTGAAAACAGGGTTATGAAGAAAGCTTAAAGAGGCATGCGTTACATACCTCTAAGCTCATCTTCCGTGTGCATGACACTAATACTAGGAACAGCAGCCGTGTCCAGTTTAAGTTGTTGAAGGGGCTTCTGCTTCTTCTCTTCTGTCATGTTCTCCTTGTTTGCAAGGTCAGCGGCATGGGATGCTGCAGCGCTAGCCAAGTGTTGTCTGAGCTCCTCTCGGTTTTCGAAAAAGATGTACTTCACTGCCAGCGCACATGCCAGTACCAGCATGACAAGCTGCTCCGGGCTCACAGCAAACCACCTGAAGGTACCACAATGTTGTTCAGCAGGGCGCTCAGGCTAAATAATGTATAAAGAACCGAACAACTGACCAGGTAAAAGGAACAACGTTTAATGGCAAAGGACCGACTCAGATGTAGAAGAAATGAAAGTTGTGAGGATAATGGTAGATGTGGGTGTCATCGTCCTTTTCTCAACAAATGAAAAGGAAGTGGGCATAGTCCAAATGCATGTATATTCTAATATGTGTAGTTTATTCCACACTGAGCTCATTAATGTGTCCTTTACTACCACTGGGAAACTAACCTCACTGACCTTTCAAAATAATGTCCCCAGGCAGATGTGTTAGATGTAGTGTATATCCTGGATGTTGGGTTTAGAGGATTCCCACGGCCACCAGAAAGGTTGGTGTTCTCTTGCGTTCCGGGCCACCGACTATGGGTGTGAACCACCATGAGGCCAGCCGACTGTGAGGGAACATGTTGAATAATGCACACAATGTGATACAATCTAAGGAACACAGGAGCCTTACAGGCAAGGGTAAAAAGGATTACCATGATCATCTTGACCCTCTGAAGCACAGGGTTGGGCTTCTGTTCCTCCTCCTGCTGCAATACTTTAGTGAGTGAGCTAAGCTGCCACACAGGACGTCCTTCCTCACGGTCACGTGACAGCTGCAAAGAAAGTGAAACATTTTGAACTCCTGCAAAGATATAAGGAGACCTAAGCACGTCATAGAGCTCAATGTATGCTATCCCACATATACTAAAAAGTGCATGCCATTTAACCTACTTATTTGTACATTTTTTTTACCTGTCTTGATGAGGTTATTTATATAGGGACGTACCATCCCCAGTGTTCCCTTCCCACAGGTACTTAAGTGTGCTGCCTTCCTAAACCACTGATATTCTTCTGAAAGTTGTGTTTAGATAAAAGCAGTTATTAACATATCTGAACTTTCAGGGGGAAAGGCAAATATTTACTACCTGCATAAAAAACAAATGGGAAGCCCAAGTGTGAGCGAGGAGTAAAGATTAACCGGCAGAAAACGATATTTGTTAATAGACTGTTGCAGAAGACTGTGTTACCTCAAGAAGTGCAGAACTGTATAAAAGTCTAGTAATGCAGCTTATTTATATTTACCACTTCATATTTATTGTGTGTGTATACCAACGTATGTCACCACCAAATTATCATAAGCTGCATTTCAGCAATCACACCATGTGGTGCTCCTCTGCCTTTTATTAACTTACCTCAAGCACTAAGGACAGGCAGGCAGGGAAGAAGGTCATAAATACAACATAGTTAACCATGGCAGACATGCACGCAAAGCAGCAGAGCTCCTCTAACCGCTTCACCCCTGCAAACAAAGACCTTGTAAGCTGGTACCCTTGTCAAGTACGCACTAACGGATGAGGTCCTCAAGGTTCCTTACCAGAGAGGGTTCCAACACCTATGACAAGTGTCTCAACAATGGTGTCTAAGGTGATAGTGGGACCTAAGATAGCCATGCCACGTGCTATATTCTCTCGGACTTCGTTCTGAAGCAGTTCGCAATTTCATGAGCATATTGTTCGTGGGCAAACAATGTTAATAAAATATGCGAGTATTTACCTGTGATGATGAACTCAGGGCAAACTGTGCTAAGAGGCCAGCCTTTGACAGGTCAATTAGAAGTAGGAAAAAGGGTAGAGCTTCCCTGAAATGAAACAACTGTTCAGATTTCTACTACAGTACTATACAGATACTGGGTGCAATAGGATTGACCACTGTCAATCCAAGTGTTGCGAGATATGGTTCTTGAGCTTACTTTAGCATCATTTATTTATGGGAGGATACAAGAGGGGATACAGGGAGCAAATAAAATGAAAACTGACTTACTTCAGCTCAGAGAAATTCCCCTCTAGGAGATTTAAAACACTGCTGCTGAAGACAAAACTAGAAAATATGGTGAAGATGATGGCAATACCTATGAAAAAGGGGGTTTTGAGTTAGCTTAATATATTTGGACTTCATCAGCTCTTACCTATTAAATACTTTGATCCTAGTTTGTACAGCATGCGAAACTGATGGTAGATATACAGAAGTGCCATGCACCGTGTCACTGTCATGACAACAATGTCCATGCTTTTGTCCTCCTGCAGTATAAAAAAATGTTGCAGTATGTCAGATGCCATTTACTTAGGCCCCAGAGGTAAATTATCAACATAACATAAAGTATCAATTTTCACATATAGTAAAGCCTGAAACTGCACAACCATTAGAAGGCATGAAGCCAGGGAATTCATGAATCATGAAGTCTTCACAAACTGCATAATACTCTGACCTTCTTCTTAACTGCTTGCTTAACATATTCGGACAATTGTAACAAGAATATATACCAAATGAACATCACAAATGAAATGACTGCAGGACTATTTCCAAGCACTGCTAGAGCAAAGAAGAAAAAGAGCATCTCACCTCCCTCATCTGACACTGGTAACTCCATCCACAGAGCTTGCTGCTCCCCAGGAAAGTTGCCCCCATAGAAAGCATGCAGATGGTGAGGGTGAGGAAGCCGACAATCACCTCCCATGGGTGGGAGGCGCACACCTTCCCATGGGCATAGAACAGCTTTGGTAACATACGGCCTGGGTAGTGGCGTGCCCTACAAGTGACAGCAAAAAATACACATTCAGAATATTGTTCTTATGGCAGGTAGTAGTGTACAATAGGGGGAGAGAAAATAGGAGCAAGATTTCAACCAGTGATTAATTGCCAGCTAATGGGTGCAATGGAAGCTACAAAAGGTACTGAGGCATCAGTCTACACCCACAGAGACACTGCACATAAAAGCAATATAATGTATATATTTTTATTTTTTTTCTCTAAAGAGCAAATCAGTTTCAAACAGTTTTCTGCTTATACAGACCGCGTAGTGACCAAAAGTTTAGACCAAATATTGCTT
The DNA here is from genome assembly GCA_029532675.1 of Ornithodoros moubata. Taxonomy (NCBI): domain Eukaryota; kingdom Metazoa; phylum Arthropoda; class Arachnida; order Ixodida; family Argasidae; genus Ornithodoros; species Ornithodoros moubata. The sequence goes on along the minus strand of JARGYV010113015.1, from coordinate 768 downwards.
CCCACTTGTCTTCAGCACCTTCTTTTATAACTCATTTGCATGCTCATTTCCTATGGTATTTGTATATATCCTTCAATATTATTGAGCTGGTACCCTAAAGTAAAAAAAAAAAGAACAGACAAAACAGTCAAAGACCAACGACAAAGGATTAAAACGTACAATGCAAGACAAAAAGTATTTAAAAGATGCTAAAATACTAACAGTTTTGCACCTTTTGTTTCTAATAAGCACTACGTTCTAAAACAATATACTGGAAACGTATTCATATTCGCGATGTATTTTAGTGTTTTTCGCGAATGTCAAAATCGTGAAACTGTGCACAGACGAATAATTCTAGTCTGCCTGGTCTTGAGAAACTGATAAGAGATCGCGAAATTTAGAACACGCTTTTGACCAACTCGCGAAAATTAATACATCGCGAATACAAATAGGCGTACAGTATATGTCTACATTTCTCCTTTACGATCTTTCACGCTCTTGAACCCCGGCTGATGTTAATCAATGTGGCTTTCGAATTGTAAAAAGCAGCTGCGTATGACGCGCAGTTCACGTTCGTCCCTTTTTCATAATGGCCAAAAAGAAAAAAAAGGAGAGAGAGAAAGAGAGAGAAAACGCCAATGCTCACAGCGTTCACTCTGTGCTCATTTTTACATCGCACGAACACGTGCAACACAAAAGTGACTAGCACTTACAGATACATATGACTCGGCAGGTGCCGACAGGTTTGTGGAAGAAGCCTAAGCGCGGGCAAACAACGCGATTCGTAAT
>JARGYV010112961.1:0-13628 GCA_029532675.1 Ornithodoros moubata | reverse complement strand
AAAATACTCAGTATTTTCTAGGCGCAATAGGATAAGTGTGACCTTATGTCTATAGTTACGCCAATATTGTGAGGAAGATTCTGGCGCTGCACATCATCACCCTTAGTCATCGTCATAAGGTTACGCGCATTCTTTCTGACATATTGAATAAACGACGCAGTGTTCGGACGTTGCATCGTCCTTCCTTCTCACAATATGTAATTAGCAGGTCTGCGCTAGGTTCGTCCCGAGTAAAGCTGTCAACAGAATTTTCAAAGAGGAGGAGAGCGACTGTTTTGTAGGTAATTGAGCTTCTAATGGAGCTCTGTATCGTTAGTTTTCTCATCATTATCATTTTTCATATTCAGACACATTGCAATGGGGTAGGCTACAGTCTATGGCAAGGTGAAATATCCCATGTCACCGTCATTAAAGTACCTGGTCATGTCGTTAGGTAATTGAGAATGGGTGATATATTCTTTGCGGAGAAACGCATCTTGCGAGGGCAGCCCTAACCCCGTAGGTCGACGCGCGGATTGAGTTTCGCTAATTGCTTTTTTAATTATTAAACCCGGGAGTGTTGTACAGTGAAAATAAATTATCCTTGAGAAAGAAAGAGAGAGAGAGAAACAACTTTCAGGTAAGACGTCTAGAAGAAAACTTTTTTCTTGTTTCTCTCATGACATTCGCGCACTGTTTCCCTCCGTTGTTTCTCCTGCTTCTTTCTCCCCTTTAAAATAGAAGGGTGAGGGGAGGCATGTTTCCCAACCCTGTCTTCGCTCCGAATCTCCAGGGTTTTATAATCAAAGGGTCCCATAGGAGATTGCTGGTGTTCCCGAAAGAATCATTTTTGACGTTTCTATTCATGCTTTTTTTTCATCTGATCCTTGTGCACAGTTTCTTGCTCATCTAACCTAGGTGCCATACATATTTTTTTAACCGACTGGAAATATAAGAGCTTCATTGCTATCGTTACGTGGTCATGCGCCCTCTGATTGTTCAAAGTTAAGTGATGACAGTGACGTCGATGAACGTATACAGTAATATGGAGATGTTGAACTCGTCACCCAACACCTTTTGCTACTCCAACAATGCTTCTTTATGTGCTTATGTGAGACGCCATAAATAAAATGTATGGTGTATGCTCATCCTGTAACATGGAAGCCAACGCTGTTCGAACCCTACTGAGCTTCGCTATGCATGATTAAAAGCTTAACGTATGAGGAAGCAAGAGCGCAGAAGGCATATAGGTTGCAATCATTCATAAGTATCGTGAATGACCTCATTATAGGCTACTTGACTGGCAGTGCACAATATTGCACATCTTACAGATTAACGTTAATCTGGAAGCTATATACGTACAATACCAAAGAGTATTATTCCGTAGACAATCCCAACCCAATACCAGTATTATTTGTTCCGCGGCTGCCACGACTTTTTCGACTACTCTTCCTAGTCGCAAGCAATATTCAGGTTGATTCACGGTTTGGGAGATGAAATGCGCAAATCTGGAAAGGAAATACGCCAAGTTACGTACGCACCTAGTACGCCCTACCATTAGACGTTAATAAACCGTGACGGAACCGCACCGTACTGGATGTCGATCAGGGAGGGAAACGCATGGTGGTATCTGTTCTCCCGTCGGACCCAGCATACCATCAACTGTGGAAACAACCTGGCGAAATTGACACGGCAGTGAACCATTTATGACATAGGGTCCATTTGGCCACACTTTCTCCCTTTTTTCTTTTTCATTACCATGCGCACAAGGTAATGATAAAATTGTAAATACGATTGTAATGGGAACAGTCATGGCAGGAATCATTAATCCATAACTTTCTTTCTTTTTTCATTTCCGTATATTCCTCACTTATTTTATAGACGAATGACAAAGCGGCTCTCAGTTTGACTCAGCTCCCTTGTTTACAATAAGCGCACGCGTTTCCGTCACCCTCTTAAGAATGGTCCTCGTTTCATCGCGGTCTCAGGTATCTGCTAAGTATATTCAGACGAACAGAGAAACTTTTCTGGCAGCTTTTGAGCATAGCTTTGCCGACCATAAAAACTCCATTAGTGACTCCTCCCCACGTCTTTATGCTAAATCTTCCGCTGGAAAGTCCGTCAACGCCACAGACTGATCATTTCAAATTCCCTGAAACATTTTTCTTCTTTGCTCATCATATTTCGACTTTTCGGCAGATGGGGCGTGGAAAGATTAATGCTGCCCTCACCAGACGTAGTGGGAAAGCGTGTGTGTATAGTCTGGTGAGTTCGCGATCCTCAAACATTTTTTTTTTTTTGCTGGTTTGTCACTGGCATGGCGTGCAGTAAGGAAACTTTCGAAGTGTGTCAGTGGGAGAGGTCTTTTTACGTTGCCAGGCGGCTCCACCCAGATTGTGCCCTGCAAGGATCTCTACAGCTCCAGGCAAAAGGACTCAGGACTAGGTCACGCCGCCCATACAATGTAGCTAAGTATGGATATCGCGTAGAGCCTATTTTCTTGCTTCCTTTCTTTAATGCATGCACTGTGGGCTTGGATAACGGTAGCCAATTCCAAAAGCTCTGAGAAGAAAGAAATAGTGGGACGATAAGAATAGCGGGCAGTGATGTAGAAAAAAAAAAGTGCTGTTCATAATAATAAATGTAAGGCTTTTTCCTGTTGCGTTCTGGCACACATGTCGCGAATCCTAAAAACAGAGTTTCACCGTGAAAAACGGTAAATGTAATGGTCATAACCATTCACCATTCAAAATGATGATTTGAGAAAAACGGTACATGGTCGCCCTTCTGTGACATTTAGCATAATTGTAAAAGTGACACCAGGGCCCGTTTGCATAAAAGTTGAGTACGAGTCTCAGTCTCAATCTCAATAGCTTTGGGGGTGGTTTTTGCACGTGCTCTGGGCGCGTGCTGGAAGCACTGCCAAGGCTGTTGAGATTGAGCTTGCGACTCGTATTGAACTTTTATGCAAACGGGCCCAGATGAGTAGCCACACTCATCTTGAGTATGCCAAGGCCACTTTCCAGAGGAATCACTAGTGTGATACGTAGATTCGGGTCGAACGTCCCTTACAATGCTTGTATCCTGTATAGACTAGGGAAGGTTGCTTCTCTGAACTGGAGCCAGTGTAATGTTGTAGAAGACGTTAAACATATAAATGAAGCTTGACCAAAGTGTAATGCCCGTCGTCGAGCGCTGGAGACCTCGATGGCCCGTCTAGACAGCTGTCTCTTCAACACAATACTCTTGTGGTGTTGGCTAGCTTGCCAACAAGTGCCAGCAATTCCTGCAGTGTCGAATTTCATTGTTACGCTTATTTTTGCGCTCTGACATTAGCTGGCGCTTTAATTGCTCTGGGCTAACGAACCTGTACTATGTAGGGACTACCTCTCTCTAATATTTTTCACGAAAGCAAGCAGCATGCAACAACAGCAACATATACTTTAATGACAATGACGTGGGGTGTTTCACCGTGCCAAAGACGATAGCCTACCCCGTTGCAAGGTGTTTGAATATGAAGAGTGATTAAGACGAGAAAACCTAACGGCACAAAGCTACAGTTCCATTAGGGGACCGGTTGCGGACAAGAAGTTCTGCAGTGCACGCACACTGCGGTGATGTGCCGGGTCCAAGATCCAATCTGTTGGCGGCGCGCAAACTGCCTTCCGTCCAAGCAGGGCAGCTGGTTCGGTTTGGTATTAACAATAAGAACTGGCCAATTGGTGTTTGAGTGTGTCCCGCTATCGGTTGTATCTCTGGCGCGTGAGTAGTACATGCTCAACCGTATCGTGAACCGCAGAGATGGAGCACAGCGGAGAGCCGCGACGGTCTAGTTTGCGGAGGAAAGCTGGCGTGAACGCGACATTGGGTCGCGGTCGATGTACGAGGTATTTATAATAACAGTACAGTCGCGTTGGCATACTAAAGAAAAGTCGGGATCGACTGCATATAACAGCGATACAATGGTGATATCGTGACACCACTGTTGTAAAGCCCTCATATCCTGTAAAGCCTCACATCACTGCTGCAGCCGTCATATCCGCGAGGAACAACCGTCTGCCCCCCTTGATAGCACGATGCGTGTCGTAGTGCGATAGTTATGCGCTGGTGCTGAGGCTGCCGTATATGCATCTTCGTTTCCCTGAATTCCAGTATGCAAAGGCCAAACGAAGCAGGGGAGAAAGCATCTTCACTTTCAAAAAGTCACGTTCGCTGTCGTCCCTTCTGTCAGTCAACCGCATGGACGACGGTTGCTCCCGTGCGTATAGTCATGTGCGGTTTTGCAGACGACTCTCGGATGTTTCTCACTTTATACATCATGCTTACGTTCTCTATTTTATAGCCCTTTCAGTCTCTTCTACGACTCGCAGTAAAAACTCTTCCCTGTAGTGCAATCTGCAAACATTTCACGACCGGTTGCAGCAGGCCGTCGTGCAGCGTGCATGTTATGTCGTTTGCAAAGTTTCATACTCAAGCAGAGCTGGCTGCACAACATTCGTCACTATAGTTCTGTGACTCGCACAGATAATGGCCGGGTGGCATGATAGTTATTTGAAACGTTCCATAACGCTGCTAAAGAGCAGTAGCCTGGGCAAGTGATATGTAATTAGTAACAGTGGAGATACTGAAGATCGAGTTCCGCAAGATTTAGCGTATCACAAGGCTGCAGTCGTACGTTCGTATTGGACACGACATAACGATTTGTTCAGAAAGCTTTGACTTATTGGAACAGCGTCTAGGAGAAACTGACAGAGAGTGACCCGTTGGTTTTCCAGTGAAGTTCTGTTTTTGATTCAATTCATTTTGTTGTCAACACGTCGCTATCCTTTACTGACATCATCATCTCATCTTTCTCCCTCATATTTGTGTTATCACTGTTACACTCATTGTCTTTGGTCGTGGCGTTGTCTGCTGCACACGTGAAGCCAGATTGTTTAGATTGATTAGAAAGTCCAGAAGAATCATGAAGAAAGGCCAGATTGATTAGAAAGTTACTGAACATCTCTATCTTCATTTCCAGATGTACGCATGGGAGCGTGACGGCCAATTCTGCGTGAGGTCCTGCCCAGCCTCAGCATGGGTACGTAGAGGACTTCTTTCTAGTCTGTCGCAAACAAATACAAAAGGCCCAATTTTGTCTCACCGTTGATGTCGAGGCTTTAGAGCAGATGGCCATGTTTGATTCAGTTGGCAAAGTAAACTACCACGCAATTCCCGCGTACGGAAAAGAATAATATTCGCGAGGATTCAAACCACCAATTGTTGACGTTAACTCCGCGATCCGGGTATTCTACAGAGCAGATCGACGCATTAAAATCGACCTGAAAAATCGACCTGAAAAATCGACCATAAAAATCGACCTGATTTAAAGTGTCAAATTTATCCAGTACGATAAATCTTTACGATCCGCTGTCTGTACGATCCTCGGTGGAACCGTGGTTCATCGCATCAAAATTTCAGTCGTAAAAGCTGCTGTGACCCATGAAACCACCCCCCATCATTTCTCCCCATCTCCCATTACGAAACACGCGTTCGTTCAATATTAAGATCCTGTCGACGGCACGAATGCACCGCGAAAGCACATCAGTAATGACTGTACTCATGCCTTGAATTATGAATCGAATGGTGGGGTTACTAGAAGAATCCCGACGATGTGTCGCCACGTAGAGAATCCAGTAGAGATGACAGTAACACGATAGTCGCTCTGTCCGCACGCTAAGCAGCTTTGAACGTAAAAAGGCCTTCGATTGCGCGTCAATCGGGCGAGGAAACGTAGGAGCCAGCGACTGTCATCGATTGATAGCGTTATAAGATTCAGGAAGCCTGAGCGGCATTCTTTGATGGGAGTTTGCGTGCTATACGTCATGTCACAAAATTTGGCATCCTCCACTAAAAGTATGCATGAATTGGCAAACGTACATCACTTGCCGTCTTACAATCACCCGCTCCTGGTTGCTTCAATTTGCCTGTCTTGCATAATCCCTGCTGAACCTTCTTCATACCTGCATCCCGTGAAACACCAATAACAATATTATGACTACGTGATTAGGACACGTAACATTATATTACGATTACGTGAAGGGGAGGTTTCCCACTTTAGAAAAGGAATGCTACCCGCATTGCTATGGGGCCTAGAAAGAGTAATAACAATGATAGTTACAGTGGTGAAGTGGAGAAAATGGTGAAGTGATGACATTAGTGGTAAGGAGGTCCGGATCACAGTAAACATGCCAGGCCCGTTTCTTCTTCAAGGAAACGGGCAGTACATAAAGGGGCCACTCGGATGTGAGGTGCTGTATCCCAGGGGCCGAGGAGACGGGCAATATTGAAGGGGCGGTTGTCAAGGATGTCAAGATATGACTGTACTCGCCGTCCTTCGTTGCTGTATATTCGACAGTTTAGCAGGACATGCTCAATATTCGCAACCACACCGCACTCATGGTGGACTGACGTTACGGCCTATTTGGATCCGATAATATAGGGTAAAAGCCACATTCAAGCGTAGTCCGTGCATAAGGGACTTCATAGGATGTGGAGTGTTAGCTAGTAAAGAGTACGACAGAGCTAGGTCTAATAGAAGAGGGACGCAGCTGCGACGTCATGCCGTCGCAAGACAGCCTAGCGGATCAATGCGCAAGAAGGAATGTTCTGTCTCCCTGTGAAAGGATAATAGACATCAGTGTTCGTCACTGTTAGGCAGCTGCATCGGCATTATCGGCTTGGTTGTTACCATTTATTCTGCAGTGACCAGGGACCCACTGAAGGCGACGGAATGGGAGCATTCTTGCAGGGATTTCGAGGCTGTTTGTCACAATTGTGGCCAGTGGACCATGGACGCCTTTATTTGTTATGCACTGTAGAGCTGTTTTAGAATCAGTGCAAATCACCCATCCTCCCTCGAAAGATGTAAACGTGTATTGCGTTGCAGCAAAATTCCAGCCAAAACTCCCTGATATTACCTTTTCACTATTTACGTACATCACACCCCAGAACCTTCAATACTTCTTCGTGTGATCTTATCACCTGTTGTCCTCTAGCGACAGCCGTTCTTTTGTCTTATGTTCCTTCTCTACATTTCTCTGATCCGGTTGGAAGAAATTTCGTTGCTACACAGCCTGAAATTTCCATCATATATACGTTCGCACGTGAATCGTCGTTAAGCATTAACAACTGTAACGATTCTTTAGCAAGTGATTACTTGTGCGCTAACGAGCTTAGTATCAGATGGCGACGGAGAAGGAATTAACGTGTGTGACGTTAAGCCCCCCTTCATTAGACAGCGAAACGAAAATGTCCTCCTTTTTTGTTCTTTTGTTCGCTAACCTTTTATAGCCGGTAAGTGAAACTCTTGAAGCTGAGACTTTTCTCTTCGACTCCTGTGCACTTGAAGATAACGGCGGCGTCTTCCTTTCTACAGAAATTCCCACAGGCTTTTTTCTCTTCAAGGCTATAAGGGGCTCAAATGGTTTACCTCACAGAAGCGTAACCATTTAGTCTACTCTGTTTCCGCTTTAGCCAGCAGGAGATACGTTACAAGTCCCATAAACTTTTGTCTCGTACATTGTCTCATACCTAGGCTCCTGAATGAACCAGAGACATTGATAATGGTAACCATTTCTGGAGACTATCAGTTCAGGAAGCACGCTGCAATGACATGGGACACGCAATGAGTAACGCATATACAGCTGGAAGAACTTCCTAACACCTCCGTAATTTCATACAGTTATCGGTTAATTAAGGTTCCGTAGCACAAAGGTCATCACACACACACATATTAAAAACTGTCGGGGCTTTCCCTTATTTATTGCGGTCGCTTCTGTTTTGGCCATAAATGGGTTGTTTGGTAGACATACATAAGTTTATTGCTGCGAGAACCGCTGTCTAATAAGCAGCATGCACGGCACAAACAAGCAAACTAATGAAGGCACACAACCTAGGAAGAGTAACGTTATTAGGCAGCGGAAGAGCCGAAACGGAAGAAACAGGCGCATTCTTGGGCAGGAAAAAGGCGTTGCAACTTCTCTAGGGTCGGCGTATTTTACGATTAGTGAGGAAGAGTGAGTTTTAGGAAAAGGAATGGAGCAATAACCAGGCGTCCTTGTGACTTCCTAGAGCATGACTGGCACAACTGAAAAAGCACGCACTAGTGTGACCTATAAAGCCATGACATTTCCTGTCCGCGGATAGCGTACTAAAAGTAGCGTTTGCTCCTCTGGACACGATGTTTTATCATAGCGTAGCGGCTATAGTCAGTCATCGTCTTCATAACTATTACTTCGTTGTTTATTGAATACGCATACAGCATACTGTTGATACCGTTTCTCCTACTCTTGCATACTGCTAGTAAGTACATACCGTTCGTTGAAATAAAAAGGGGGTCATTCGGCCCTTTGTTGCATTGGCAGCCGTTTTGAATGACCAAGACTTCAAGGAAGATGCTGTTGAAATGCTGTCTCAGGTCACCTACATTTTTTTCGGTCTCCACAATGTGTGAGAAACTGCGGTCGAATATGGTTGTTGATGTTGAAGGCCGAAAACGCGCGCATATATCCACAAAAATAGCTCTAGTGCGAAACTCGTTACGCTAATATAAACAGGCAACGTAATGGAGCACATCAGCATAGAGTACTTTAAGCTATACTTGCGAAGTACGCGATAATGGTTTTAAAACCCGTCAGCGAAAGCCATTTAATTGAGTCTGGGCGCCAACGGTTAATCTATGCAAACAGGCAAGCAGTAGATAATGACCGGAGGTCTCCGCTGTGACGGAAGAACTTTTACGATCCGTTTCTTCGTTTCGTGTCCCTCAGTGTTTGATGCTACTGTCGCATAGCAACTTTCACGGGCCAATTAGTTATCTCTGTACGTCCCCTTGCCATGACAGGCAAAATGTGCTGGTGAAGAGGCGACCAAATGGTAGAACATTATCGTATTTATCACGGCGCTTCTATTCAGCATGGGATCTGTACTGCCACCACTCGAATCGAATAGCAACGCACTGTGATGAGCTGTCTGCCTGGGGCGCAAAAGGAACCACTTTTCTGTGTGCATTTGCGTGATCGGATGCCTGGGGCAGATGCAGCTGTAAATAAGGTTGATCACAGCTTTGATTCTGCCGTGCTGCGGGGTGGGAAGCAAGAATCTCCTAGGCGGCACAAGCCTCCGTGATGAGGATTCGGCGAAAGGATAATGAAAGGTGATGCACATCTGCTAGCTGTGATTGCTTCCCCTTCGCGGGGCTTCATATTCCTTCTCTCAAGCTCTGTGGTGTTTATGCTCGATTTTAGAAGGGAATGGTGTGGACTGGGGGAAACTTGGATACGTGGACGTTTTGATTTGGTAGAAATGCGCCTTTTGAACATATTAAACCATGTACTGTACTGTGGCTGACATAGATTTTCAACAACGACGTCACCATTTTTCATTACGGATACTGGCAGTGAGTGAACAGCGCAGTCGTAAAATCTGAAGTGACAGTCGTTGCAGACACAACAGTGCCGCGGAGGTCATGGGCTCAAGGCTAGGATCCCATCAGAGGGAGCTCCCGCGCTTGGTAACAGAGTCCACGGCTCCCTATGGAGAGAGCGGACCTGTACGTGGTTTATGATATAGATCAGTGGTTCGGACGTTGGATGATTCCAGCACTAACGCGACGTCTTAGTAGCGAGGTGGTGGACACCGTTACTGGATCGAGAGCCACACGGTGGAAAACCCACCCAATAACCAGGACGGTCAAAGCGTGGTTCCCTTTGCACTGATTCACCGGTGAGAGATATATAAAAATAAAAATAATAAATAAAATCGAATAGAAAGCCTGTTTACTCTTCGCGTCTGTTTCATATAGTATTCCCTCGGCGCAGTGAATTGCTAGCTGCGAAATTCCCAATGTACCTAATCAATCAGATTTTTACTATTATTTTTTGTGTGTATTCATGCAGAAGAGCACGGAATTGGAAGTAATGTTCTATTTACAATGAGCCGCAGGCACTATCGCGAATCACTATGTATATGTCTTTTTATTTCTATGAATATATCTCACGTTTTGTTCCTTATGTTGATGAATTCGTAATCGTACGGCACATGGATTACGACGTACGATGTCGCTGCCTAATAGTAGTGCAGGATTATGCTTCCTCCGTGTCTGTCGTCGGAGGAAGCAAAGGCTTGTCTTTTCCCTTTTCTCTTTTTTACGCAGCCGCTTTCGAGACATGACTGTGATCCAGATAGAAACCCAATTAGCTGAAAGGTAAAAAAACGTGATTTATTATGCATGTCAAAGGAGCCCGATTACTTCACTCTACGCTGCTATTTCAGGAAAATAAATGAATAAATAAAAAGAGTGAAAGAATCAAAATAAAGAAAAAAATAGACGAGGCCTCTACGACACAGATTTCAACTCGTCTGAATCGTGCCTGTATTAATCATTAAAACCGACTCTCGAAAAACAGTGTTATAGCGCACAAGTATGAATGAGAAATACGATCCTTTTAGACTGTCTGTCTAGGTATACCATGTGATATTCACTGAGAACTGTTCTGGAAACATATTTGCCCTTGTTGCGGCTACACAGCACGGAAGAGAAGTTCACGGAACATTTCATTAGCCTCTGCGTCTCTTGCTTACATCCATAGGATTAGATTACCTTGTAATCTGTTCTTTTTGTGTCGTATTACATCGGGGCGCAATACTTGCTATCCGTATATACTTATCAGGGCGGTGCCGAGCACCGAAATTCTATTACCGCAAGCCCGGGCTAGCGTCGAAGATAAAGTGTACGGTTCCTTAGACACGCGGGATGATCCATAGCATGCATCTTTGGTATATCATTTAAACCATACCTTTTTTTAATTTTTTTAAGCAAAGATAACAAGCACGCAGCACGGACGTTTACGAAAGTACCAACCTCATCGTCGGCAGCTTTACATTCAAGTAGTAGTATGCGTACATACATACCAGTAATGCAATGGGTGGGAAGCGTGAAGGTGCCTATCGTTACATTTCGACACAGCACACGCACAGAAACATATTGGAGAATGATGAGGAAACAAAAACTTTAGACGAATTATCGACCGATTTATCTGAGTGGCAGCAAGGTGACCCGAGGCTGCTGGCTGCTGCGTAGGAAGTATTGATTCTGTTCTGATGTAAATTGATGCAGTCTGATGCTCTCGCAGGAGACATCATCCGCAGGGGCCGAGCTATTGCCATCTACGAAGCATAATTACACACTTCTGGTTCGCCTTCTGTGGTGGTGGTATTGTTGTCATTATCAAGCGGTCTCCCTGCCTAATTGGGATGCACGTGTTCGCACACGTTCATTTTTTAGTCCTGATACCCATACAACAAGAACAATTCTTAAAAAGCGTAACGAATGAGGGAATGGGACAATGGTGTTATTAGGGGAATATCAACCTGGTCCTATGGCAGCTTGCTGATGCTAAATAGAAACAGAAAAATAAAAGATCATGAAAGACAAAACAGAGAGAAAAAAGAACCGGGAACCTTCCTCACTAAGCAAGAATGCTCACCGAGCTAAGTGAATTTTCATTGCCAAGTCGGTCGAGGGTCAGGAGGTCAGGGGTTGTCCGGGGAATGCGAACACTGTGACCCAATAGTCCTGTCCATTAGGTCTGACCTCCTTAGGAAGTCCAGCAAAGTACGAATGGTGACACAGTGAATGGTGACAGCTCGTCCTACTCTTATAGGCACGAGCGATGTACGATGGCTTCCTCCCTTGCAGCATGGTGTGACTTCGGCAAGACTAAATAAGAATGTGTGATTTCGGGGAACACTTTCTCGTGGCATAGGGGATGCGGTGATTATAGGCTTTGTACATGAATATTACATGTTCAAAACAGTCGTTGAACAGTCATCGCTGTAATTGTAACAAATACACTAGGACAAGGCCGTACAGTGAACCATGATGTGTAGAAGGCCAGTGTTCGCCGAAAGCGTCAAAGAAATCTAAAATGAATAACGACATTACACGCAAGATTCCCAAACAACCTGTCGCAATAACACGCATCTCTATTATTCCCGCTTTCTACAGGCACCAAAATTAGCATAGTACGTCTTAAATTATAAAATGCTGTCAACTGATGGTGCATGGATTATACGGCACGTCAGTGTGATTTCACAGAGAAGGAGCAACCGGTTTATTTACAGTACCGAATTGGGGCCTAAATCCTCTATTTTCTACCAGCATAATTCGAATGTTCGCGAAGAAAACAGGATTATTCTGCGCGTGAGGAGATGGGAACTTGTCACTTGGGATTTGCAGCCGGAGTGAACATACGGTGTAAAAAAAGTGGGGGTGTTAGATCGCTCAGAATTTCGAATGATCGCTGTTATTCTGCTCCAAGCAATTTCCTGCCTTTTCCTCTGGGAAGGCGGATGCGCATGGCCTTTGAGGCGCTTAAAAGAAAGGCAGTAGTGAACGAAATAGGAAATGAAAATGTTGAGTTCCCAGGAGGCCGTTATTGAAATGTCGACTGCCTCGTGCTAATCTTGTTCAACTGCTCTTTCAAATTATGTGCTCCGTGTGACCGTGAACGAGCCCAACAAACGAAGTCTTATAAATGTAGAATCACTGCAATACTTGAACAGCACCTTGAACGGGGTATGCCTAAAATTACGTTTCAAACGCTGACTATTGCAAACATACCGCACGAGATGAATCTGATGAAAAGTGCACTCAGAAGAAAAAAAAAACAGCAATAAAATAAAAGTGAAAGAAGGAAAGAAAAGCAAGCACCAAAAAAGAGCCTGCACTTTTATTTAATTAATCCTTGTTAATTTATATATATGTAAACTTCAGTTGTTCTTCTTTTCATTTGACTCTATTATTCACATTAGTATTTTATTTGTTTTAAATCTTTATTATGTTTTTCGGAATCTTTGTAAAAATTGTTCATTGCCTAAGTGTCTCGAGGTATTTGTTTCATGCTTGAGCGCATAAAGGAGTTCGAGAACGGTTTTGGGGCATGCTTTCTTTTTTCCCCGCGTACCACGCGTGAGTAATTGCCTGTAATTTCTGACGAAGTTTCTTGGGCTCTTGAGGCGCTCTGGTGCGCATCGTCGACTTGCTTCGAGAACTATACCCGTATGATGTGTTGACGTTTTTTCTAACACTAGGTTCACTATCCCGAGGTAAATATGGGTTGGTAGGATGAAGACGGAAAGGATGCTTTGGGAAAAAAAAAAAGTTTTGTACTGTCATTGTAGCAGTTGTCGTAACTCAAGGGAGATCCGGGAAACACAGCCCTTGCGATAAAAAAACACTGTTTCTTATCGCAAATCATGAATGAAACTAGTTCGTAAGGCTTACATCCAGGGGTGGCGGATGGGGGGCTACGGGGCGCTGTTTCCCCACACTGAAATGCTGATGGGGACACAAAATACTTCTGAGGAAAGAAGATTATTTAGCCCGCTTTAGGCCGCTTAGCATCTGGACGCCTCCTGAATTCAGGACGTTTCGCCACTCCTTCTTACATCGTTTGAAGTTTCGGCCAATACCAGAGGGCCTTCCAGAGGACACTATGGCTGCGTTCACATGGGGCAACTTTTTAGAGCAACTCGAAGCAGCGTCTCGCGACCAACTTCGAGACGCTGGCGTCTTTCTATTCACACGCACCAACTCGGTGACTCCT